>ML819744.1:76487-107072 GCA_009831015.1 Picea engelmannii | reverse complement strand
TATATATATATATATATATATATATATATATATATATATATATATTTTAGATTTTAATTATCTTTTTATGATTTATAGCTGTTATATCTTTCAGCTTAGATTCCGGGCATCTTGAGGGTTCAGCGTTGATTTTGTAGCCGGGCCTCTAATGATCCTAATTATAATCGGATCAAAACTAACCCTGTTATATATCTCATCCAATTACACATATTACATCTCATTGATAAGAATCTGTAAATGTATTTAACTTTTCTGAATGCATGAATTAATTAGCAGATATAAAAACACAAAATTGAATGTTTTGAAATGAAACCTATCCCTCTCATCCATCTTACAATGGTTTCAAATATCTATTTCGTTGTTTTCAATTCTGTAGAAAGTGTCTCTTTTGGTTAGATACAAAATTTCGTTGTTTTCAATTCTGTATAATAACTAAAAACTAATTACAATATTGACCATCCACATCCACAGTGATATCCAATTTATATAAAAAAAAATAGCTCCACTCTCTCACAAGAGCTTTTTATTCATGTCACCATCTAACAAACACCCTTATCACTGTCACTTCTTTGTTTAGATTCCAGCGTTCTACATCACCAAATTTCGACCTGTGAACCTCATGCACTGTGATATCCATGCAATACGCTACTGTGATATCCAATATCCTCAGATACTGAATCCATAAACAATCAAGTCCTCCACCCATTTATACATGGACTTGCGTTTTGAACCAATTCTATGGAGTATTCATAGTTTTTTTAGAACAACGATCTTGATAGATGGTGCGCTTCGGGCTTGCCGCTGTTTTAGTGTGGTTTGTTTGATAGCGAAATAGTGGATATATATTATATTGAGAATATTATAATTAACATTATTAATTTTATAAGGGGTTGTCTAACTGTTTTATATTTTGGTTTTTTTCGATTTTTTGGAAAACCTTGGGGTACTAGAAATATACAGAATTAATCACTCAAATTTGCAGATCCAACAATTTTTAGCTGAGCAAAATTAAACAGAAAATATTGTTGGAACAAGGCCAAATCAGAAGACTTTTGGAATATATATATATATATATATATATATATATATATATATATATATAATTTGATTTATATATGTATTAGATAATGTTTTAAGTGTGGATATACCTTGTTACACCTATCAAGTTTTATGATTTTTATGTCATTGAGTTGCTAGTTACATAGATCTTTTGATGGACTTCCAAAGATACACTTTCATTGAGATTCTTTTCTTTTTGGCATTGTAGATCTTTGGCTAAGAAGCTTCACTTCTCTTCAGGATTATGCTTACTTGTTAGATGGTCTCCTCATATGTGATTTTCTTATTGATCAACCCTTGGTTTCACATTTGATTGTTATGGAGCATTGTCTCTCATCATGGTGTGGTTTGGGTATACTAGTTTATCTTGGTGATGTTACACCTTGTCCATGGTTGATGGTTCTAGCCCCCCTAAGTGGTTAGACGATGTTGTTATGGGGTACATGTTTTGTGATGTTGTTGGAGCTTCCTAGTGAATTTTTACATGGTGATGTATTGTTGGTGTCACTAGGAAGGGGTGTTCTACATGGTCCTTTTCTTATTGTTTTCTATGGGTGATGGAACATATTTGATGAAGTTAGCACTTTTCCTATGGGTGATGGGATTTGCCTAGGTGACTTAACATTATAACATTTGCTAGACATCACATAGGGGAAGAGGTGTATTTAATGAGGTATGTACTCTTATTGATGTGTAATTTCTTAAGCTTGAGTTAAGGGGGCGAAGGGGCACGCGGAGATTATGCATGAGAATTTATGTTGATCTAGCCTTTTCCTAAGGTTGGATGGTATTATTTGATGTAATGATTACTTGTTTGCAACTCACCCTAGTTTGAGCCTTATGTTTTGTTGTTATCATGTGGGAGTTTTACTACGGAAAACATACTTTATTTGCACGGTACAACACCTTGACGGAGTGCACCCCCTCATTGGCATACATATTCATGATGATTTAATCATGGAGTGATTAATTGGATGAGGACTATGGTTATTAACCTTTTTTCACACATGTTTAGGACGATTTAATAATTATAGTGGCTTTTGGACTCTATGTTGACCACTTGGAGGCTAATTTCTTGAGCACCCTACATGACATTGCAACTTTTTACACTTCAAGGGGTTTGTTTGGATGAATTTTATGGGTTTTGATGGAGTGCTTCTCTCTTTGGCACACTTTTTCAAGTCATGCATTTATATTTTATTGTTGTTGGAGAGCATTGCATACTTCTCTAGGGCCCGCTCTCTTTGGGTAGGTTGAGTATCATCAGAGAGACATTATGGGAGCGAATTATATTAATGAGGGGTGTAACCACTTTGGCACACCTCTCTAGGTCACCTCCTTATTATGCACATGGTATTGAGAAATTACTTAATGGTTTTGGAAAACAACACATAGTTTTGGCAAGCATATTGTTTAGGCTAACCACTTTGACACTTCTTCCTAGGGAGCACTTCATAGGGAGATTATTTTATTGATTATGGGTGGTTAGGGTGGTTACATGGCATAGTCTTCTAGGGAACGAATCTCCTAGTTTATCTCTCATCATTATTGCATAGATATTTCAGACACACTTGGCATCATTTAACCTCTATTAGAGAAAGCCCTCACCTCTTTGAATTAGCATGAATATTTTTTTATTTGAAGGTTGTTGTGGAAGAGTTTTCTTGAAATGCATGTTTATCTTAGAGGGTCGCATGTGTGGCTTTTGTATGCATGTAATTGGTCTCCTTTTCTATTTCTAGAGATTCTTCATGGAGGGTGCACATGTGTAGATTAACATCTTTCTATTTCGAGAAGTGATTGCTTGAGGATGATTGTTTTATTGTATTTGCATGCATACATCTTGGAGAGTTCACTTAGTGAGTTCTCCTAGGTAGACCTTGGAGCATATCCTATCCTTAATGAATCCCCCGCTTAAGTTGGAGAAGAGCCCATGAAAATATATATGGGTGTGGTTTTTCTTTTTAATTAAATAAAATTCCACTTACCACCACTGTTGGAACTTTGCAACATGTTGTGACTACCTTTGTAATAGAGGAAAAGTTTGTAAAGAAGAAGCAATGGATTCCGTTATGAATCATGCAGAATTGTATAGCCTTCATTATGATATTTATTTTACTCGTATTTTAGAATCAAAATATCTTAAATTAATTTAACAAAATCACAATTGAAAGTCCTTGTGCTAAATTTGTAAGAAACACCTAAATTGATCATTATTTATACATTGTTACCCTCCTCGACTCTAACCTAGGAAAAAATTATGAAAATGCCAACATGCATATATACAGAGTGGAACATATCACTCCATTGATATAAGGGGTAGGGGCTTCACCCAACTAGAGATGACAAGAATAGAATCACTAGTTGGACTACAGACCGACCCCTACTTCCATCAATAAACCCCAACCAAAGGAGGCATAGTGGAACTATGACCCTTAAAAATGCACGATACTATCGACGGATAATCATAATCTTGGCATGAATCAAGATAGCTCCTATTTCTACTTCCAAAACCTTGTTGACGTTGTTTCCCTCCACTAACTCTATCACCCTCCCTAATGTTGCTTCTAGCAAAAAGAGTTCACAAAACTAGAAGCCTACCAACATGCATAGATAGAGAGAAGAAGAGTTTACTCCATTGAGATGAGGGGTCAAGACATCACTCAACCAAAGATGATAGGAATTAAATCATTATCTAGGTTGCAGACCCACCCTTACTTCCACATAAAAACCCCAAGCAAAGGAAATAGAATTGAATAATGACCCTAAAAAACACCCAATACTATCATCAACTAACCCTAATCTTGGATGGCTCTCAAGCTATCTCTCGAGTTTACCTCCAAACCCTCATTGACATGGACACATTCCCTGACATTTCTATTCTCTCTAGTCTTACTTCTAGCAAAAATGCAATAAAGAAAACTCCCTAATACATATATCGTTGTGTTACACAATTAAACCCCATTTCCCCCTTGCTATGGGGAAATATAATTTTTAGGTTTTTCTTTTATTCAAACTCACAATATGAACGCACATGATAGGATATTGCCTAGTCAGACACCCCCCCGCCTACCCTATGTTGATTATAGAGAATTTTTAGTATTCCCTCCCTTATTTCCTAAGTTGAAAAATAAGCTTGAGTTTCCCTCTAATATTTTTTCCTTTCATGTTAGTGTTGTCCCTTTGTGGAAAGTTGTGTAGGCTTTAAATTTCATTTAATCCTATGGTATTTGGAATGGTTGATAGTAGTGGTGCTATTGTTATGTGGAAACGATGTTGGAATGCATTTTTTTTTCTTTTGTCTTGAGCTATTCTATGGCTATGTGCAAAAGATTGAATAAGAATATTGTTTTCTTAGTAGGTTTGAAAAAAAATGGCATATTGCTTGCATTCACCTTTCAACTATTTGGAGTCATTGGATGATTTTGCGCATGGTTATTGTTGCTCTACTTGTCCCCCTCTTAATTGTATATTTTTTTGCGATCTCTTGCATTCACCATTGTCATGCTTGTCAATGTCTACTTGATGTTGTGTGGTCTCCTTGCATTCACTCTTGTAGTTTCTAGAATGTTGCTAGTAGTGAGCCTATTCTTGGTTGCTAGTGGTGGGGATGTTCTTGTGTGGAAAAAGTATTGGTTCTTTTTAAAGTTCAATGAAAGTGTGTACTATCATATTTTCATTCATCATTCTTCTCTCTAAGAAAATCAATCACAATTATATTGTTGTTCTATGGTGAGGGTGACATTGTTGATCTATGATGCGAGTGATGTTATTGATATAAAGCATCTACCTATATTCATTTTTCTTCTCAATATTTACTTTTTAAATTTTATTTCATCTTTCATTATAATGTGTGTTTAGATTAAAACCAACTTCTATTAATCGATCAAATGAAGAGATAGTTATTCCTCCATTGAAATTCAAATCTCCTCATAAAGTATCATATTATCATCCATAACATGTACACTTAATTATCTTTTTCTACCATCAACATCACTATTTCATAGAAACTATTCAAAACGAAAAACATGTGTAGGTGAACAAATTAATAAACTACCCACTAAGAAAAAGCCAAATTAATAAACCGCCCACTAAGAAAAGGCCACTTTATGCCCACTATGGTACATTTCTATATCTTTCAAAAGGTCACGAGATATTAAGCACCACTTTATGTGGAACACCATATCTACTAAGTTCCATTTTCTTTTATGTGGAACACCATATCTACTAAGGTCACGAGATATTAAGCACCACTTTATGTGGAACACCAATGATTGTTCCGCATTGTCTTATTTCCATGCTTTCATGTGTTTACTAGGTTCCACATTCTCTTATTTGTATCCATTACTTTGTTCATGTGTTCATTGCTTCACGACGTGATCGGTGTGTTTTCTATAGAAATCACAAATAAATTAATGTTATTGATATTTCAGATTAAGATATTTGTGCATTCCATCACAACTATAACTCTACAATATGTTGGAATTTCCAGAAATGCTTGGGAATTTTTGAAAATTTATTTTTGAATACTTAAATTATAAGTAAACATTATATTATGAAGTGTTAGTAATAAATTAATAATATTAAATTTCACTTATATGTAAAATTTTATATTAAAAACTATCAAATTATATATATATATATATATATATATATATATATATATATATATATTTCTTATATATAGTTTTAGGATCATATTAACATGATCTAGAATGCAAACCACCTTTAATTTTTACATATAGTTTTAGGTACATATTTACTTTCACATATCATTAAGTTGAAGTTGGAGAAAAAACCCACATTCAATTTAAATAGTTATGAACTCTAAAGCTAAGATGAATAAGGAAATATGTCGCTCTAAAAAGTTATAAAGGTCAAATTTGAATGAACAATGGAGGTTGCCCAAAAGAATTATAAAAGTTAAAGGATTCAATTACATTAAAGTAATTACTGATTTTAAAAATTCATCTTTTAATATGTTACACTGGTTTAGTGGTTGGGATGACATGCTAGCATGTAAACAATCTAGGTTCAAACCTTAATTGGTGTAGAGAACTTAAGTAGATACCCATCATATTGTCGTGCAACTAGATAAATAAAAGTCTTCTATTACTACACATGACAACAAAAATAACTAAAAGACTTCATGTTACAACACATGACAACAAAATGGATTGACAAGACCATTGTTGGCACTTCGCAACATGCTCTGGCCACCTTAGTAATAGAGGCAAAGTTTGTCAAGAGGAAGCAATGAATTATGTTATGAATCTCGTAGAATTTTATAGCCTTCATTCTTATATTTATTTTACTCTCGTATCAAAATCAAAATATCTTAAATTACTTTAACAAAATCACAATTTGCAAGTCCTTATGCTCAACTTTCAAACATAACCTAAAATGATGACCTCTCGACGTATTATCCCACAGGTGTAGAGTATTGAATTAATTATGTTGGCATCTCTTCACTAGGATGCTCTCAAATACTTCATTTGTAGGCCCAAAATATCCTTTAAACACAATTTTGGTTCCTCTGTTAACACACCAGTTCTCACTTAGATTTCAAACATGCTAGGCACTTAATCTAATCCCTCTTTGGATTGGCGCTAGATCCTTTATCTTCCACGTGACCCACCATATAACCTTGTACCAAAATTTTATGCCAACATTTGCATTGTCGCCTCTTTTGTACGAGTGCTTATCGTCATAATATCTCGATCTATGACCAAGTGATAGAGAATTAATTCCCCACCATCGATCTAGCTTTAATCGAAAGGTCTGGATATTATCTCACTATGATATGGATCACCTTCTAAATGAACGATTGTGATTTAATCGTGACTTGATCCAGTGGTCAGATAAAGTATCAGACTTCCCTCTTCAGACTCCTAATGGTCGCAACACTTTGATGTCGTACTCTGATGGATTTATCCACTCTAAAATCCTGCACTACTTCTTTCAAACTCCAAACGTCTAAACAATCTCCATCATCGATCCTCCAAGATCCATGGCGACAACTCTTTAAATTCCGCTTCCGCTCCACCAAACCTTCATCATATGAATTACACGTGTCTTCCTCATGTCACATTCTCATTCATAGATCAAATGACCACATATCCCTTCACATTTGTTGATTTGAATCGCCACATTCATTTTTCACTGTCGTGTGTCCTTCCCATCATCGTCAATCTATTCCACTTTGAATAGATCTCGACCGTTAGTCAGACTATATATTTCAAAGTATTCCTCCATAGGTACTTTGATAGTCCCACACTGATGACTAATAAGTTGTTGCCAAGTGTCACTTTCATAGCATCGATATATATTACTTCGAATATATCTAGAGTGTATTTCAGAGTCTCCCTTGCACCAGTATAAACCGTTGTTTAACAAGTCAGAATCGCTCAGTTCTAACAAACACTCCCACGTGTCTTCTCCAAATCTATCAATCCGGATCACTTTGAATTAATCTTCATTGTTGGTTGGACCATATTCCTTCACCATTCATCTATCTTTCCCAATCAATATCAGTCGTTGATCGTACTGCTCCTACTAGAGTACTTCTCCAGTTATGCACTCTGGTACGTAGACTCTGAAGGTATCTAAACAAATTGTATCAGACTCTAAAACTAGGATAAATGTTACCTTCGTTGATCTAGACTATTAACGATCATGATCACCTCTGGGTTTCAGAAATTAAGTCAATCCAAAAGACTATTGATCTCAGTTGTTGATCCTTCCAGTGATCAACGATCGTGATTGGATCTTCTCTTATTTGTGATTCTAATCCTAGTCGTCCAAAATTAAACTCATGAATGAACTCTCAGTCCCATAAATCAATGATCCCAATTACTCCCTTGTCTCGATCCAACAATCACTATTCATCGACGTGTGCAAAACTATTTGACTCTGTTCTTTGGAGGTTTTTGAATCAACCTTTGACTTCCTGTGCACAAAGTTGGATTCTAACTAGGTAAAATCATGAAGATGGGTAACACTTTTGCTTGTTTTATGACACTTTTTTTTTAATTTTAACAGGTTCTTCAACTTTCGGTAAACAAAAGTATTTTTTTTATTTAGAATTTTACTTTACTGTAAAAACAAACCTTGTGAAAAAAATTTGCAACTTTCTACTGACTATTTTTCAATTTTTTTTATTGAGATTTGATATGTCAATTTGGAAATTGTTTGACAGTATGTTCCTTAAAAATGAAGGGAAAGATAATGAGTTATTTTTTCCCACAGCAATGTATCCATTATTAAACTTTTGTTTTTGACAAATGAAATATACTGCAACAATTTACAAAGACTCTATTTTGTGATGACTATAGTTTTGAATCTAACAGATGAATATTATAATTTCTAGAATTTTTTTAAGTTGACCAATCTGAAAAAGTTACACATTTTAAACACATGTTTTCTCCACCATGTATCTATCTTAATTGTACTTAAAAGTAAAATATAAAAATACCCTTTTGAAGAGAACAGTTTAAGGATTATCAATATAAATTTTCCATAATTTTCCACTGTGTATTTTTAGAGATATGGATTTTTCATTTCACCGAATCATAATCTCACCTAAAAATATTATGTAGTGATTTTTTTATAAAATTCAATAAAATTAGATAAAAAAACAATGAAAATGAAAAAAAATTATACCCAATGAAAGTAGATTCAATTTTAAAAATGTTGGTATCAATTCTCAAACTAAATTTTGAGTATTTGTAGGAGTCATCCCTCCAAAGATGAAGTAATATGGAGAGAATTTGTAGTTTCCTGCAAACAGTCCCATTTTCAAGTTTTCGATTGAAATATTCTTTCGACCGAAACCTAGTTTTTAAAGGAATCCGTTAAAAATAAACGTTTAGGACGAAAAGTATTTCAGCTGAAATATGCTTACCACAGGAAAATAATTCATCTGAAAAATGTTGTACACGAATTTCAAGGGTGCCGTTAAATTTGACGCACAAATTTTGGCAAAAAAATTGCCGCTAGGAATTTTGGAGACCCGATTGTCACGAAAGTGTTACCCATCTTCATGATTTTACCCAACTCAATATATTCTCGATTCCACTCTGATTTGTTGTCAACTCAACCCAGTCAATCCTTAATCAGATTCTTCAATCCTTCCTTCTTTGAATTGAGGGTTTCTAATACAACTTAACCTTGAAACGTGCAAACACGATTCTGAAGAGTGTGATATGAACTATAATTACTCAACACAAGAAAACTCACACAATGGAAGGGATATTTGATTTCAACGGTGATAAAGACAACCCTCAAACACAAATAATTCTATTTATAAATATTTGTACATAAGTTTATACAAGGCTCTCAGCCTTTCGTCCCGATTTACATTCAATTGGCCTTTACTTGACCTTTGGCCACACTTTCCCTTCACTCACACTCTTCCTATTCTCTATCTCTGCCTATACACCCTTTTATTTCCCGTAGTATTGCAAATTTAATTACAAAGGATGTTGATACCATAATTTGGTTCAGATCCTAAAAATTCTCACTCAATAAATCTCTAGGATACTTTAGATACAAAATATCCTCAAGAGATATATAGCTCACTCTAAGATGTCTCTAAATATTACAAACTATCGATATCTACTTACAAGGAATATTCAATTACATATTAATCAATCTCAACTCAACAACTTCTATCCTATGCAATTCTTCTAGATTCCATAAAACATAAAAATTATAATAATTTCAACTTAGGGAACCCGCTCCCTTACTAATTCAAAGACCCCCTAGTTCTATTCAAACAAGGTTGTTTCAGAGATAAAATTCTCCTGCATCAGCCTCCCAGGATTAAATGTTTCATGATATCCTGATCACGATTCTTCATTTGTTGGAGTCCTCCTGGATTCCAAACCTTATGTTGTTGCTCACTTGCCTTGTTGCCTTAATTATGCCTTGTTGTTTCCTGGAACCTTCCATGATCCCATACTTTACTCTGTTGTTTTGAAACATCTTTGCTTCCTTTAGTAAGTTGTATTGGAATGTTTTTGTTCTTGTTCTAGTATTTCCACTTGGAAATCTTTATCAAATGCTTCCATAACTCCTCAATGTTTAGTCTTGTCCTATGTTGGTACACACCATTTTTTCAATTTGTTTGCTGCAAATTATACAAAAATTTTATATGGTTGTTCCCATCTATTGTTCTTCACATCTTTTTATATCCTCAAATTCTTGAGAATAGTGCTCACTAAGTAAAAACTTATGCAAAAAATATTTCATATCCTTAAGTTGCATGCTTAGTCTACATGATTGCTCAATCAAATTTTGTTCTTGGAATTTATTAAAATGAAAAATTTGTTGCAAACATTTTATACCTCTTTGTAAGGATTCTTCCATGATCGTACACCAATGATCTTCAACACCATCCTCATCCACTATCATTTATTCTTTGGCAAGTTCCATACTTGCATCATTATACCCTTGCATAGCCCAATTTAAAATTCCATGTACTTCATCATCGACATCTTGTAAATATGCATAAATTCCTCTTTAACAGCTTTCAAGAGAAAATGCTATCTCTTCCTCATACATGAAAAAATTTGGAATATGTGTCTCTCTTATGCCTTCATGAAGAAATTCATCATCACCTTTGCCCTTTATGACAACTTTTAGTGGTTTCCTATCTTCATAACCTGCAAGTCCTGCAATCACACACAACTTATCTATTTTTAAAAGAATGATATTCTTTAGTCTCTTTAGATGCTTCTAGCATCCTCTCCTTATTCAATCTATCCATGAGGTCTTCAATCTGAACCTCATCTTCCTCTCCAAGAATCACTCCCTTCTCAGGTTCACAAAATTGAACTACTAGTCTTGTTTCCAAGGACTTCTTGTACTCAACTTCTCTGATTTCTTCTTCTCTAATATGAGCATCCAATATGCACTTCAGCTTCACCTACAACATATGCCATTTCACCTTTCTCTTCCTCAGTATCCAACCATATCTCTGGTATTATTCACTTCTTTGTATCAGCTTCATCACTATACTGAATATTTCCTTTACCTTGGTAAATTCTTCCTCAAGCTCCTATTTACTCATGCTTTCTACAACTGCTTTGGAATCCTCTTTCCTCATTATTTGGATTATCTTTGAACATATTTCATGACCATCAGTAGTCATCTCCATATCCTCCTTTTTTTAACTTGCCCTTGTTCACTATGAGTTGCCTCAAGCCTTTGTAACAAGTCTCATCTACCTGCCACTAAAAACCTCACCAAGATTCCTCCTAAGCTTTGGCCTTTTGGTATCACTGGTTCTCTCCATTAGAACCTTCTGAGCATTCCCCTGCTCTTCTTTGGCTCTACACCTATTCACACTTTATGATAAATTCTATCATTCTCCTCACTTCCAACCTTCAGTTGAAAGTGTTACAACATCCCTCATTGTAAGTTTCCTTTGCCACAAAATTCTCCTTCACTTGAGAGATCTGCTTGCTCCCTCTTCCTCTGTCACAAATCTATTGGCTATCAATAACTAGTACCATTCCTTCTCCTTCTGTTGCTACCTACAATCATAATTACATCTTAACCAGAGTTATCTCAAATCATAAAATCCATTACCTGCAAGATCTGTCTTGAGATCTTGTCTCCTCTGCTTCTTTGGTTGGAATGGCCTCTATCTACTTCTTTTTCTTCTTTTCTGCACAATCCATACAATATTCCTTCTACTAAATTTTCTCTCTTTCTCTATATCCTCTATACAATGTCATTGATCTTCATAATCTTCCTTCTACAATTGCCAATTTGAATATTTCATTTTCCAATTTCAGAGCATAATTGTGCTCTAATCCCAAAATGAACTCCATTCATTTAAGGTATTGCATCTGAAATCAAATACAAAGGAAAATTAAATTTCCTACTTTGATACCAAAATGATGACCTCCGGACCTATTATCCCATAGGTGTAGAATATTGAATTAATTCTAATGGTAGATCTGCACTCAGCTACTCTCAAATACTTCATTCATAGGCCCAAAATCTTCTTTAAATAGAGTTTTGGTTCCTCGATTAACGCACCAGTCCTCACTTAGATTTCAAACACGCTAGGAATTTAATCTAAGCCCTTCTTGGATTAATGCTAGATCGTTTATCTTCCATGTGACTAGCCATATAATTGGGTGCCAAAATTTTACGCCAACATTTACACTATCACCTCCTCAGTACGAGTTCTTATCGTCATAATACCTCAAGCTATGACCAAGTGCTATCGGATTGATTCCCCACCGTCGATCATGATTTAATATAAAGGTATAGATCTTATCTCGCTATGATATGGATCACCTTCTAAAAAACGGTTGTGATTTAATCGTGATCCAATCCAATGGTTGGATCTGAGTCTCATACTTCCCTTTTTAGACACCTAATGGTCACAACACTCTGAATTCGTACTCCAATGGATTTCACCACTTTGAATTCATGCACTACTCCTTTTGGACTCTGAACATATGAACAATATCCATCGTCAATCGTCCAAGATCCACCGTCACAACTCTTTAAATTTCACTTTTGATGTGCCAAACCTTCATCACATGAATTACATGTGTCTTCCACGCGTCACATTCTCATTTGTGGATCAAATGGCCACGTATCCCTTCACAGTTGTTGATTTGAATTGTCATGTGCTTCTGTCATTGTCACGTGTCCTTCCCAATGCCTCCAATCTATTCCACTTCGAATAGATATCGACCGTCAGTTGGACTATATATTTCAGACTATATATTTCAGAGTATTCCTCCATCTAGGTACTCCAACAGTCCCACTCCGACGACTAATAAGTTGTTTCCACGCGTCACTTTCGTGGCATTGATCTACTCTAAACATATTTGGATTGTTTCTCGGAATCTCCCTTCCACCAATCTCGACCATTGTTTAACAATTCTGAATCATTCAATGCTGACAGACACTGCCATGTTTCTTCTCCAAATCTATAAATCTAGATCACTCTAAATTAGTCTTCATCATTGGTCGGACCATCTGCCTGCACTTTTGATCTATATTTCTCGATCAATATTAGTTGTTGATCAAACTTCTCCTATCAGAGTACTTCTCCAGTTATGCACTCTGATACATAGACTCCGAAGATATCTAAACAAATTGTATTAGACTCTGAAGCCAAGATAAATGATAACCTTCATTGATATGGACTATTAACGGTCACGATAACCTCTGGGTTTTGGAACTTAATTTATTATGAAAGACTATTTATCTCAATCGTTGATCCTTCCAGTGATCAATGATCATGGTTGGATCTTCTCTTCTTTTTTATTCTAATCCTGTTCATCCAAACTTAAACTCATGAATGAAATCCTAGTCCCATAAATCGACGATCACGATAACTCCCTCGTCTCGATCCAACAGTCATTGTTCATCGACACCTGCAAAAATATTCAACTCTGTTCATTTAAGGTTTTTGACTCAACCTTTGACTCACTTGCACAAAGAGTTGGATTCTAACTCTATTTATCCTAGATTTCGCTCTAATTTGTTGTCAACTTGACCCAGTCAATCTTTAATCAGATTCTTCGATCCTTCCTTCTTTGAATTGAGGGTTTCTGATACAAATTTACCTCGAAACCTGCAAACACGATTTTGAAGAGTCTCATATGAACTGTAATTACTCAACACAAGCAAAATCACACAATGGAAGGGATATTTGATGTCAACAATGACATAGAGAGCCCTCAAACACAAATAATTCTATTCATAAATGTTTGTACATAATTTTATACAAGGATCTTAGCCTTATGGCATGATTTAAATTCAGTTGGCCTTTACTTGACCTTTGGCCACACTTGGCCTTCACTGACACTCTTTCTATTCTCTGTCTCTGCCTATACACCCTTCTATTTCCCACAGGATTACAAATTTAATTACAAAGGATGTTGATACCATAATTTGGTTCAAATACTAAAAATCATCACTTAATAAATCTCTAGGATAATTTAGATCCACAAAATACTCAAGAGGTCTATACCTCACTCTAAGATTTGTCTAAATATTACAAACTCTCAAGATCTTCTTACAAGGAAGATTTGATTGCATATTAATCAATCTCAACTCAACAACTTCTATCCTATGTAATTCTTCTATATTCAAATAAAACATAAAAATTACAATAATTTCAACTTAGGGAACCCACTCCCTTAGTAATTCAAAGACACCCTAGGTCTAGTCAAACAAGGTTGTTTTGGAGATAAAATGCTCTTGCATCATAAACTAGTCATTAGTTATACATTGTTACCTTCCTTGACTCTAACCTCAGACAAAATAAGGAAAATTCTGACATGCATAGATATAGAGTGGGATATCTTAATCCATTTATATAAGGGGTATGGACACCACTCAACTAGAGATGACAAGAACCAAAACACTAGTTGGAAAACAAACCTACCCCTACTTCCATCGAGAAACCCCAACCAAAGGAGGATAAGTAGAACAATGACCCTAAAAAACACACAATACTATCGATTAATACTCATAATCTTGGCAGCACTCAATCTATCTCTTGAGTCTATTGCCAAACCCTTGTCAGTATTGTTTCCCTCCCTCGACATTATCACCCTCCCCATTGTTGCTTCTAGCAAAAAGAGTTCAAAAAACTAGGAGCTAACCAACATGCATAGATAGAAAGTAGAAGAGTTTACTCCACTGAGATGAGGGGTCCAAACATCACTCGACCAAAGATGAAAAGAATTAAATCACTATCTAGGCAGTAAACCCACCCCTACTTCAACATATAAATCCCAAGCAAAAGAAATATAATTGAATAATGACCCTTAAAAAAACCCAATACTATCATCAACTAACCCTCAACTTGGAAGGCACTCAAGCTATCTCCTGAGTCTGATTCCAAACCCTTGTTGGCGTTGTCACCTTCCGTGACATTTCTAAGCTCCCAAATTTTAGTTCTAGAAAAAATGCAATAAACAAAACCCTAATACATACCATGTTACATAGTTAAACCCCCCTTCCCCCTTAGTATGGGGCAATATATTTTTTAGGTTGTTTCCTTTATCCAAACCCCCAATATGAATGCACATGATAGAATATTGATAGAATTTGTATGATTTTACTTTCATTTACTCCTATGGTATTTGGAATGGTGGATAGTAGTGGTGTTATTGTTGTGTGGAAACGATGTTGGATTGCATTTTTTCTTTTGTCCTAAACTATTCTTTGGCTATGTGTAAAACATAGAATGAGAATTTAGCTTTCTTGTTAGGTTTGAAAAAACATGGTGTCTTGCTTACATTCACCTTTCAACTATTTGGAGTCATTGGGGGGGTGATTTTTGCATGGTTATCATTTCTCTACTTGTCACCCTCTTAATTGTATTTTTTTGTGTTCTCTTGCATTCACCATTGTCGTGCTTGTCAATGTTGTTGGCCTTGTACTCGATGTTGTGTGGGATCTTGTTTGCATTCACTCTTGTAGTTTCTAGAATGTTACTAGCACTGGGGCTATTCTTGGTTGCTAGTGGTGGGGATTTTCTTGTGTGGAAAAGGTATTAGGTATTTTTAAAATTAAATGTGAATATTCTTGGTTGCTAGTGGTGGGGATGTTCTTGTGTGGAAAAGGTATTAGGTCTTTTTTAAATTAAATGGAAATGTGTACTATCTTATTTGCATTCATCCGTCTTCTCTCTAAGAGTGTCAATCACACTTGCATTATTGTTTTGTTGTTGGTATGGTGCTTTTTTTAGATTCATTTTTCTTATCAATATTTATTTTCTAAATTTTTTTTTGTCTTTATTAGAATGTTTACCTTAACCAAATTCTAGATTCTATTAATAGATAAAGTGAGGAGATTGTTGATACTCCATAGAAATTTAAATCTCCTCATAAATTATCATCTTATGATGCCTAAGATAGAAACTATTCAAAAACAACTATTTAATCTCATGATGCCTCTTTCATCTTAGAAATTTAAATTAAATTATCATCTTATGATGCCTAAGATACATATAATCATCTTCTACTACAACTATTTCGTAGAAACTATTCAAGAGGAAGCAATAGAGGCAAACTCTGTCAAGAGGAAGCAATGAATTATGTTATGAATCTTGTAGAATTTTATAGCCTTCATTCTTATATTTATTTTACTCTCATATCAAAATCAAAATATCTTAAATTACTTTAACAAAATCACAATTTGCAAGTCCTTATGCTCAACTTGCAAACATAACCTAAACTAATGACCTCTCTGCCTATTATCCCACAAGTGTATAATATTGAATTAATTTTGTTGGCATCTTTGCACTTAACTGTTCCCAAATACTTCAATTGCAAGCCCAAAATATCCTTTAAACACAGTTTTGGTTCCTCGTTTAATGCACCAGTCCTCACTTAGATTTCAAACATGCTATGCACTTAATCTAATCCCTCTTTGGATTGACACTAGATCCTTTATCTTCCATGTGACCAGCTATATAACCTTGTAGCAAAATTTTATGCCAACATTTTCACTGTCACCTCCTTTGTATGAGTGCTTATTGTCATAAGACCTCGATCTATGACCAAGTGTTATCCAATTAATTCCCCATCGTCAATCTAGATTTAATCGAAAGGTATACATATTATCTCGTTATGATATGGATCACCTTCTAAATAAATGGTTGTGATTTACTCGTGATCTGATCCAGTGGTCAGATTTAAGTCTCAGACTTCCCTTTTTAGACTCCTAATGGCTGCAACACTTTGACATCGTACTCCGATGGATTTCACCAATCCAAATCCCTGCACTACTCCTTTCAGACTCGTAATGTTTGAACAATCTCCATCATCGATCGTCCAAGATCCACAATGACAACTCTTTAACTTTCTCTTCCAATGCACCAAACCTTCATCAGATGAATTACATGTGTCTTCCACGTGTCACATTCTCACTCGTGGATCAAACGACCATGTATCCCTTCACATTTGTTGATTTGAATTGTCACATTATTTTTTCACTGTCACGTTCCTTTCCCAGGATCGTCAATCTATTCCACTTTGAATAGATCTCAACCGTCAGTTGGACTATATCTTTCAGAGTATTCCTACATCTAGGTACTATGATAGTCCCACTTCGATGACTAATAATTTGCCACCAAGTGTCACTTTCGTAGCATCGATCTATATTAATTTGAACATATATGGACCGTTTGTCAGAGTCTCCCTTCCACCAATCTAAAATGTTGTTTAACAAGTCTGAATCGTTCAGTTCTAACAGACACTGCCATGTGTATTCTCTAGATCTATCAATTCAGATCACTCTAAATTAATCTTCATTGTTGGTCGGACCAACTTCCTTCACCGTTCATATATCTTTCCCAATCAATATCAGTCATTGATCGGACTACTCCTATCAGAGTACTTATCGAGTTATGCACTCTGGTATGTAGACTCCGGAGGTCTCTAAACAAATTGTATCAGACTCTAAAGCTAGGATAAATGATGACCTTCGTTGATCTATATTATTAACGGTCATGATCACCTATGGGTTTTGTTAACAACAATTCTTGTCTTGGGCACAAGAATATTCAGGTCTGCAATTTGCACGAGAAGCGCCCAAGCACAGCACGGAAAAATCTTGTTTCAGGCTTCCAGGCAAGTAAACGGGCGAAATTATGTTGTCAATGGCCCAGATTCATCCATAGGAGCAGATCGACAGTCGGCGGGAAATCGTGATTAGTGGAGTTGCGTCAGGATTAGCGCGATGGGTAGCGTTTATATTGCATGCAAGAAAATATATCAGTTGTCCATCCAAAGGATGTGTGGCGTGAGATCTAGTCATGTCGGCATTTCGGCATTCGGGAGTTCAAAGGGTGAGGGTTTCACGTCGTTCTACATCTCGAAACCCTAAACCCCGAAACATCAATAAGCGCCTTTGAAGCTAATCCTATGGTCCTAGCACCCAGTCATGTCAAGAAAGCCTGGTAATGGAGGCAGCCCTCTTCTAACATCAAATACTATCTCGACCGTTCCATTGGAGGACACGTGGTGTACATCCGTGCTTTCACGGTTTGGTCAATCGGGATTTTGAGGAAAATTGCATCGTGAACCTCCGGTACCAGAAATCCCGAAAGGATCGGGACCGTCCATCTGAAGGACACACAGCGCAATAGTTGAGCCACGAGTGGGGACCTTCGGTATTTTCATGATGAAAGCACCGAGGTCATCTCAGTCATTCATCCATCAGCGAGGCTCAGGCACATTTAAAGAGGGCGCAGCTCTGGACGGTCGTGATCCAGGCAATCAAATTCACGGACGAAGTCCAATTCCGCACCCCCTCCGTCATTCTGGCTTTAACGAGAAGGGGGGGGGTCCAAAATCGGAGATAATGTATGCGCGCATCTGGATGGCCCAAGTCTCGACGCTTAGATCTACAGTCTGTATTGAATTCCGGACCCCCCCATCGATTCTGCCTTTGATGGAGGGGGGGGTCCGGAATGGAATTTCACTATAGCGGGACCCCTATTTATACGTGGCACGAATATACTGGTCCCAAGTCCTCACCGCCTGCCATGTGTCCCTTTCGCCCAGTCACCTCCGCCTCAACACCTCCCTCCATTCGTTGTCTCATGTCCCCGTATCACTTCCACGAAAGCACCCCTTTTCCCCCCGCCTCACCTTCACCATACTGGCACCTACAACATCCTCGTCAAGCATGCCACATCTTCCACCTCTCATCCTGTGAACCGTTCAGCTGGTCCAGGCAGCCCCTCGAGAAGACCTCCACGTCCCCAAAAGGAAGAGTTGACCAGAACCGCTCCTGATCTCAAGAGGGCAATTATTGCAGTTGTTGGAGGTGGTTAGACATCATCTTCGTCATAAATGGAAAGTCCAGCAAAGGACTAAAGCTAGTCGATTCGTCTGCAGCAGGACAATCCGAAATCTGATAGTGTCTATCATAGGTGCACGATCGGCTAGAGTCTGCATGCACAGACTGTCAGAAGACATGCAGACGCAATGTTTTTAATGCAGCGTCTTGTTTTTGTTGTTGTTGTTGTTTTGAGTATATGAAGGCGTTTTTCACCATTTTGGGTAATCATCAATGGTTGAGCAAGGCTCTTGGTTGTAAAAATTTAATGAAGCACTATTATTTCTGGTTATGCGTGGACTTTTGAGACTTCTTGCCTTATGAATGTCAGTTTCTTCCACGTTTTTGTTTACACTGTGTTAGAGCAGCTCGGAATTTGAGGATCTAGTCGAGTTGTAATTGTTATAGGATGATGTAGGTTGGATCACTGTAACAGTTGCATTGTTTCTAATCAGTATCTGTGATTTTCTTAGCGCTGAACAACTTGGAATTAGAGGATCCAATCAAGTCCCCCTTTCAGTTTCTCAAAGCCCTGAACCAAGAGGATATTGCATTCAGATTTTTTCTTCTACAAACTCCTGGAAGGCCTATTGCCTGAGGTAGTTTGCTCACTCTTCTTACCAAGTCTTCCACCTGCTCATCTTTTAATCAACTCACTGACTGAAGTTGGATCAAGACCTCCTTTGTTCCTTACATACTAGACCCAGTCCCTAAGTTAGAGTGATATCTTCCCAAGTCTCTACCCATTTTATCACCCATTAAAAACTATCGTGACATAAAACTGATGGGTGTTGGGCTCTGCTCCTGCAAGCAATCCAGGAGTGACTTTCATCGCTAACATTTCTGGCGTCGTTGTCGGGGACGAAGTTGAAGATTTTCCCTAGGATTGAACGACATTGAGCCTCTGATTCTGAAGGTGCATCAGGCATCAGAGCCCTTAAAGATTTCTACTGTGCACCCGGCGACTCCACTGTGGCAACTCCAAGGTTTCCAAATCACTGTGTCAGTTGTGGCTACTTTAGCATGCCTGAAAGCTGACCCAAAGGAGATTTCTCGAGAAGGTTTCAGCAGCTGCTTTCTCTGCCTGAGAAGCTTCCTGGGGTAATGACAACGTTAAGATCTGGCCTTTGATGGTGAACAAGGACCAGGCACATTCAAAGCTATAAATCTTTCACCTGGCGACTCCATGATTCAAGGATCAATTAGTGACTCCACTGGTTCGATATGGAGAAAATCTTATCTAAAAGGTTTTCTTTCTGTGACTTTTCCCAGATAGTTGGTTTTCCTAATGCACTTCCTAATAGAGACCAATGGGAAAATTTCCTCCCTGAATTTCACGCAACAATTTCGGAGGTACCAGCTGAGCATTTACTGAACTTTCATGAGGTTATTCATCAACTTAATATCATGCATGAAGATGTCCAGATTAAGCTCTTCAGATATTCATTGAAGAGAGATGCTCTTGAATGGTGTTGGTCTCTTCCCGATGCAAGCATCTGCTCTTTAACAGGTTTTCATACGACTTTCAATTCATTTTGTAAAGATTATTTTCCAGTTGATTGTTTGTATGAAAACTGTTGTGAGGAGTTTTCTTCACTTCATGAAGCCTCTGTTGGCCCTGAAGACTAGGTCCATGATGAAGTTTTTACTGTGGAGGAAAGCATTTGCCAGGAAAATATAGAGGTGTTGAATGATATTAATTGTGTTATCCATAGAACGGAAGCATCTGACATCATATCAAATGCCTCTGTTCTTTTAGATGTTCATAACAATCAACATGCCTCTTGTAGAAATTGCGAGTTTATGGAGAAAATGTGGTCTATAGTAGATGGCTCACCTGGGTATCGAGTTGAAGCAGATGTTCCTAGCTGCCCTGCTTATGACGACGAAGACCTCCCCGTAATTAAAGAAGAGATGGTTGTGGAGGAGGAATATAGAAATGAAGGTCAACCCCTTTTTGATGAATATTATAGTGATGATGAGCAACAAGCTTATCCTACATTTGATCACTATGAAGACGCTGACCGACATGACAACAAGCAAAGCCATCCCATGGTCCCTATTTATGATGAATACGAATATGACCCAGGGGAGAGCCAACCAGAAGAGGAGAAAGAACCAGACGAGCAGAATATTTCCTGTCCAGAGCCAGTCAGCGAGCAGCCACCGCCTGAGAGCAGTGAGCCTACGTCAGTTGTCCACCAACATGTGCTTATTAGAGATATTCAGCCACATGTGAACAACTGTGTAGCAGAGGAGGTTGTCTGTCGCCCATTTTCTGGAATTCGCCACTCATTCTATGACCCTGTCAGCAAGTACATGGAGTGGCATTTCCTCTATGCCTTAGAGCCGCCCACCTTCATCTTCACGGCAACCCTTGAAGACGAATCAAAGGATGTAACCATTCTGATCTCCTGGTTACATCATCTGTTATCCATCATTGACAGAAGGAAGGAGCTTATATTCATGAAGCTGCTTGAATGGCTATGGTGGAAGTTTGCTTTCACCTAGCCCCATGTAAAGGATTCTGATAGTTTAGGGCTGTACATAAATAAGATCTTTTGAGCATGTATCTTGTTTTGTTTCACTTTTATTTTTCAGCCTATATTTTCAGCAGGGGGTGTTTTGAGCATGACTCCATAGCCCAATAGCAAGGAACTGGAACTGCAAAATGAGTCCTTAGAGCATCACAGGGACGACTCTATCCCCCATGGAGCCTAATGTTAACAACAATTCTTGTCTTGGGCACAAGAATATTCAGGTCTGCAAGTTGCACGAGAAGCGCCCAAGCACAGCACGGAAAAATCTCGTTTCAGGCTTCCAAGAAAGTAAATGGGCGAAATTATGTTGTCAACAGCCCAGATTCATCCATAGGAGCAGATCGACGGTCGACGGGAAATCGCGGTTAGCAGAGTTGCGCCGGGATTAGCGCGATGGGTAGCGTCTATATTGCATGCAAGAAAAGATAGCAGTCGTCCATCCAAAGGATGTGTGGTGCGAGATCTAGTCACGTCGGCATTTCGGCATTCGGGAGTTCGAAGGGTGAGGGTTTCACGTCGTTCTACATCTCGAAACCCCGAACCCTGAAACGTCGATAAGCGCCTTTGAAGCTAAGCCTATGGTCCTAGCACCCGGTCATGTCAAGCAAGCCTGGTAATGGAGGCAACCCTCTTCTAACATCAAATACCATCTCCATCGTTCCGCTGGAGGACACTCGGCGTACATCCATGCTTTCGCGGTTTGGTCAATCGAGATTTTGAGGAAAATTGCATCGTGAACCTCCGGTACTAGAAATCCCGAAAGGATCGGGACCATCCATCTGAAGGACACACGACGCAATAGCTGAGCCACGAGTGGGGCCCTTCGGGATTTTCATGATGAAAGCACCGAGGTCATCTCAACCGTTCATCCATCAGCGAGGCTCGAGCACATTTAAAGAGGGCGCAGATCTGGACGGTCATGATCCAAGCACTCAAATTCACGGACAAAGTCCAATTCCACACCCCCTCCGTCATTATGGCTTTAACGCGAAGGGGGGGGTCCGAAATCGGAGATAATGTATGCACGCATCTGGACGGCCCAAGTCTCGGTGCTTAGATCTACGGTCTGTATTGAATTCCAGACCCCCCCATCGGTTCTGCCTTTGATGGAGGAGGGGGGGGGTCTGGAATGGAATTTCACTATAGCGGCCCCCTATCTATACATGGCACGAATATACTGGTCCCAAGTCCTCACCACCTGCCATGTGTCCCTTTCGCCCAGTCACCTCCGCCTCAACACCTCCCTCCATTCGTTGTCTCCTGTCCCCGTATCACTTCCACGAAAGCACCCCTTTTCCCCCCGTCTCACCTTCACCATACTGGCACCTACAACATCCTCGTCAAGCATGCCACATCTTCCACCTCTCATCCCGTGAATCGTTCGACTGGTCCAGGTGGCCCCTCGAGAAGACCTCCACTTCCCCAAAAGGCAGAGTTGACCAGAACCGTTCCTGATCTCAAGAGGGCAGTTATTGCAATTGTTGGAGGTGGTTAGACATCATCTCCATCATAAATGGAAAGTCCAACAAAGCACTAAAGATGGTTGATTCATCTGCACTAGGACAGTCTGAAATCTGATAGCGTATGTCATAGGTGCACGATCGGCCAGAGTCTTCATGCGCAGACTGTCAGAAGACATGCAGACGCAATGTTTTTAATGCAGCGTCTTGTTTTTGCTGTTGTTGTTGTTTTGAGTATATGAAGGCATTTTCGCCATTTTGGGTAATCATCAATGGTTGAGCAAGTCTCCCGGTTGTAAAAATTTAATGAAGCACTATTATTTCTGGTTATGCATGGACTTTTGAGACTTCTTGCCTTATGAATGTCAGTTTCTTTCACGTTTTTGTTTACACTGTGTTAGAGCAGCTCAGAATTGGAGGATCCAGTCGAGTTGTAACTGTTATAGGATGATGTAGGTTGGATCACTGTAACAGTTGCATTTTTTCTAATCGGTCTCTGTGATTTTCTTAGCGTTGAACGACTTGGAATTGGAGGATCCATTCAAGTCCCCCTTTCAGTTTCTCGAAGCCCTGAACCAAGAGGATCTTGCATTCAGATTTTTTCTTCTAGAAACTGCTAGAAGGCCTGTTGCCTGAGGTAGTTTGCTCACTCTTCTTACCAAGTCTTCCACCTGCTCATCTTTTAATCAACTCACTGACTGAAGTTGGATCAAGACCTCCTTTGTTCCTTACATACCAGACCCAGTCCCTGATTTAGAGTGATATCTTCCCGAGTCTCTACCCATTTGATCACCCATTAAAAACTATCGTGACATAAAAATGATGGGCGTTGGGCTCTGCTCCTGCAAGCAATCCAAGAGTGACTTCCGTCGCTAACAGGTTTCAAAACTTAAGTCAGTCTGAAATACTATTGATCTCGGTTTTTGATCTTTCCAGTGATCAACGGTCATGATTGGATCTTCTCTTGTTTGAGATTCTAATCCTATCCATCCAAACTTAAACTCACGAATGAAGTCTCGGTCCCATAAATCGATGATCAGAATTACTCCCTCATCTCGATCCAACATTCACTATTCATCGACGCCTGCAAAACTACTCGACTTTGTTCTTTAAAGGTTTTTGACTCAACCTTTGACTCACCTGCGCATAGAGTTGAATTCTAACTCTATCTATCCTCTATTCCGCTCCAATTTGTTGTCAACTCGTCCTAGTCAATCCTTAATCAGATTATGAAGTGTGTGATCTGAACTATAATTACTCAACACAAGGAAACTCAAACAATGGAAGGGATATTTGATTTCAGCAATGATAAAGACAACCCTCAAACACAAAGAATTATATTTATAAATCTTTGTACATAAGATTATACAAGGCTCTCATCCTTCTGGCCTGATTTACATTCAATTGGACTTTACTTGACCTTTGGTCACACTTGGCCTTCACTCACACTCTTCCTATTCTCTATATCTACATATACACCCTTATATTTCTCGTAGTATTGAAAATTTAATTACAAAGGATGTTGATACCAGAATTTGGTTTAGATCCTAAAAGTCCTCACTTAATAACAAGGATGATTTTAAGGATGGAAATTTGTTTTAAAATGTAGAAACCTTGGCGAATCTTACTAATCCTTCATATGCCAACTATAAATGTTTGGTGATATTTTTGTAAAAATAATCAAATTTATAAGGATTTTATATAGTTTTTATAAAATTTTGGTGATTTTTAAGGTAAAATAATTTTATCCTATAGAATTTGGGAGAATCATTTTTAAAATAATGAATCTTGTTTTTGGAAAAACCATGGAAAATTATCCCATGAACGAAATTTAGCCCCTAAAATCATCCATGCTCAATAAATCTCTAGGATACTTTAGATCCACAAAATCCTCGAGAGATCTATAACTCACTCTAAGATCTCTCTAAATATCAGAAACTCTCAATATCTACTTACAAGGAAGATTCAATTACATAGTAATCAATCTCAACTCAACAACTTCTATATTATGCAATTCTTATAGATTCCATAAAACATAAAAATTACAATAATTTCAACTTACGGAACACACTCCCTTACCAATTCAAAGACCCCCCTAGGTCTAAGAAAACAAGGTTGTTTTGGAGACAAAATGCTCTTGCATCGACCTCCCAGGATTCAATGTTTCATGATATCCTAATCATGAATCTTCATTTTTTGGAGTCCTCCTGGATCCCAAACCTTATGTTGTTGCTCACTTGCCTTGCTTCCTTGATTCTGCCTTGTTGTTTCTAGCAACCTTCCACTATCCCATACTTTACTATGTTGTTGTGCAACATCTCTACTTCCTTCAGTAAGTTGTACTGGCATGTTCTTCTTCTTCTTCTTCTGGTATTTCCACTTGTAAATCTTCATCAAATGATTCCATAACTCCTTAATGTTTAGTCTTGTCCTATGTTAGTACACACAACCATTGTGAATTTTCTGCTGCAAATTATTAAAAATATATATATATGGTTGTTTCCATCTCTTGTTCTTCATATCTTGGTCTCTCCTCATATTCTTGAGAACAATGCTCACTAAGTAAAAACTTATGCAAAAAATATTGCTTATCCTTAAGTTGCACGGTCAGTCTACATGATTGCTCAATCAAATTTTGTTCTTGGAATTTATTAAAATGACAAATTTGTTGCAAACATTTTATACATCTTTGTAAGGATTCCTCCATGATTGTACACACTAATCTTCAACACCATCCTCATCCACTATCATTTCTTCTTTGGCGAGTTCCATACTTGCATCACTGTACCCTTGCATAGCCCAATTTAAAAGTCCATGTACGTCATCATCGACATCTTGTAAATATGCATAAGTTCCTCTTTTACATGTTTCAAGAGACAATGCTATCTCTTCCTCGGACATCAAAAAATTCAGAATATGTCTCTCTCTTATGCCTTCATGAGACAATTCTTCATCTCCTTTGTCGTTTATGAAAAAATTTGGTGGTTGCCTATCTTCATAACCTGTAAGTCCTGCAATCACACACAATTCATATGTTTTAAAAGCATGATATTCTTCAGTGTCTTTAGATTCTTCTAGCATCCTCTCCCTATCCAAGTTCTCCATGAGGTATACAATCTAAACCTCATTTTCCTCAATAAGCATCACTCCCTTTTATGGTTCACAAAAGTGAACTACTAGTCTTGTTTCCAAGGATTTCCTCTACTCAGCTTCTCTTTTTTCTTCTTCTCTAATCCGAGCATCCAATATGCACTTCAGCTTCACCTGCAACATATTCCATTTCACCTTTCTCTTCCTTGGTATCCAACCATATCTCTGATCTTATTCACTTTTTTGTAGAAACTTCATCACTATATTGAATCTTTCCTTTACCTTAGTAAATTCTCTGTCAATCTCCTCTTGACTCATGTTTTCTACCAACTGCTTTGGAATCATATTTTCTCGTGTTGTGGATTCTCTTTGAACCTATGTCATGACCATCAGTAGTCATCTCCATCTCCTCCTTCTGTGAACTTCTCCTTGTTCACTATGAGTTGCATCAAGCCTCTGTAGCAAATCTAATTTGCCTGCCACTCAATATCTCACCAAGATTCCTCTTGAGCTTTGACCTTTTGGTATCATTGGTTCTCTCCATTGGAACCTTCTGAGCACTCCTCTGCTCTTATTTGGCTCTACACCTACTCACACTCTATGAGAACTTCTATCGTTCTCCTCACTTCCAAACTTCAGCTGAAAGTGTTACAACATCCCTTGTTGTAAGGTTCTTCTTCCACAAGATTCTCCTTCACTTGAGAGCTCGGCTTGCTCCTTCTTCCTATGTCACAATTCTACTGGCTGCCAATAGCTGCTACCATTGCTTCTCCTTCTGCTTCTACCTACAATCATAATTACATCTTAACTAGAGTTATCTCAAATCATAAAATCCATTACCTGCAAGATCTATCCTAAGACCTTTTCTCCTCTTCTTCTTTGGTTGGAATGACCTATATTTGAAGTAGTCCTTAAAGAAATTATGTATCCAATTTCTTTTTCTTCTTTTTTGCACAATCTGTACAAGCTTCCTTCTGCTAAACTTTCCTTCTCTGTATCCTCTATACAATGTCACTGATCTTCACAATCTTCCTTCTGCAATTGCCAATTTGCAGATTTCCTTTTCCAATTTCATATCATAATTGTGCTCTGATACCAAAATGAACTCCATTCATTTAAGGTATTCCATCTGAAATCAAATATGCAGGAAAATTAAATTCCCTAATTTGATACCAAAATGATGACCTCTCGGCCTATTATCCCATAGGTGTAGAATATTGAATTAATTTTTATGGCAGCTCTGCACTCAGATGCTCTCAAATACTTCATTTGCGGGCCCAAAATATCCTTTAAATAGAGTTCTCATTCCTTGGTTAATGCACCATTCCTCACTTAGATTTCAAACACGCTAGGCACTTAATCTAAGCCCTCTTTGGATTAATTCTAGATCGTTTATCTTCCATGCCACTAGCCATATAACCATGTACCAAAATTTTACACCAACATTTACTTTGTCACCTCCTCGGTACGAGTTCTTATCGTCATAAGACCTTGATATATGACCAAGTGCTATAAGATTAATTCCCCACCATCGATCAAGATTTAATCGAAAGGTCTAGATCTTCTGTCGTTATGATATGGATCACCTTCTAAACAAATGGTTGTGATTTAATCGTGATCCAATCCAATGGTCAGATCCGAGTCTCAAACTTCTGTTTTCAGACTCCTAATGGTCGCAATACTCCGACGTCATAATCCGATGGATTTCGACACTCTGAATGCATGCACTACTCCTTTCAGAATCTGGACGTCTGAACAATATCCATCATTGATCGTCCAAGATCCACAGTCACAACTCTTTAACTTTCAATTTCACTGCGCCAAACCTTCATTAGATGAATTACACGTGTTTTCCACATGTCACATTCTCATTCGTGGATCAAATGGACACTGTATCCCTTCACGGTTGTTGATTTGAATTGTCACGTTCTTCTGTCATTGTCACATGTCCTTTCTAGTGCCTCCAATCTATTCCACATTGAATAGATCTCGAGCGTCAGTTATACTATATCTTTCGGAGTACTCCTCCAGCTAGGTACTCCAATAGTCCCACTCCGATAACTAATAATTTGTCTCCACATGTCAATTTCGTAGCATCGTTCTAGATTAATCCGAACATATCTGTTCCATATATCGAACTCTCCCTTCCACCAATCTGGACCATCGTTTAAAAAGTCTAAATCATTCAATTCTAACAGACACTGTCATGTGTCTTCTCCAGATCTATCAATCCAGATCACTTTCAATTAGTCTTCATAATTGGTCGGACCATTTTCCTTCATTTTTTATCTATCTTTCTTGATCAATATCAGTCATTGATCAAAATTCTCCCATCAGAGTACTTATCCAGTGATGCACTCTAATACGTAGACTCTGAAGGTCTCTAAAAAAAAATTATTGGACTCTAAGTCAGGATAAATGTTGACCTTCGTTGATATGGACTATTAACGTTCATGATCACCTCTGGGTTTTGGAACTTAAGTCATTCTGAAAGTCTATTGATCTCATTCGTTGATCCTTCCAGTGATCAACAGTCATGATTGGATCTTCTCTTCTCTGTGATTCTAATCCAGTTCATCCAAAATTAAACTCATGAATGAAGTCCTGGTCCCATAAATCAACGATCATGATTACTCTCTCGTCTCGATCCAATGGTCATTGTCCATCGACGCCTGCAAAACTATTCAACTCTGTTCTTTGAAGGTTTTCAAGTCAACCTTTGACTCGCTTGCACACAGAGTTGGATTCTAACTCTATTTATCCTTGATTCTGCTCCAATTTGTTATCAACTCGACCTAGCCAATTCTTAATCAGATTCTTTGATCCTTCTTTCTTTGAATTGAGGGTTTCTAATACAACTGTACCTCGAAACCTACAAACACGATTATGAAGAGTCTGATATGAACTGTAATTACTCAACACGAGCAAAATCACACAATGGAAGGGATATTTGATTTCAACATTGCCATAGAGAGCCCTCAAACACAAAGAATTATATTTCCATGCATCACTTTGTTCATGTGTTCATACATCCATCCATTACGTTGTCCATGTGTTCATTGCTTGCATGTGCTCATGTGTTCATGGGTTGTTTTGATGGATGACGTTTCCACAAATTACGTTATCCTTATCAGAAATTTGCTTTGAAGAGAGCCCAGCCAAATTAGTATTACTAAATTTACAGATTACCTTATCCTTATCAGAGATTTGCTTTGAAGAGAGCCCAGCCAAATTAGTATTACTTAATTTATTATTGAATGGCTAGATGGGATTGATATCCACCTTGTAGACTGTATGTTGGTTAGATGGGATTTGATACTGTATGTTTGTAGACTGTATGTTTGGAACTGTGTGTTGTACGATAAAGAAGATGAAATTGGTTTAGACTTTATGTTTGGAACTTTGACCTTAACTGTGAAAAAGATGAAACTGGCCTATAGCCTATTATAAAATCTTCATCGTACTTAGAATTTCATTGACCAGACTGCATCCGAATGACTAACATTTCAGAGGCTCATATCAATCAATTATCATTTTAGGTCATAGTTATTGGAACAAATTCCATAATATGACAATTAGCAACTTCTTAAAAATCTGGTCACAAATTTCGGTTTCATATTCTATATGAACAACTTCAATTGAAATTTTAGTATTCAACTTACACTGAAGGAAGTGCATGAATGAAAAAAACCGCCCACAAGCTTTGGATGTTGGAGAATACCATCTACCATGAAGCGCAATGAAATGAAGTTCAAAATATTCAAAATATGACTTTTTACAGCATTCCATAAGTGAATATCAGATATAAGTCACAAAGATACAGCGGACCAATTATTTCCACTGGTTCTCTTTCTCATCTATCAAATCACAGGGATGGAGGAATTCGATTTTCGTCCCATCATACCCATATAAGTCATTGATCCATCTAAACAATTAAGCCATTCATCCATTTATACATGGATTTGCTTTTTTTCTGACAGATGGTCATGTTCTAAACAAATTATTTCTACGCATAAAATATAAGAATACAACTACAAATTCATTAATGTTTAAATTGTCCAGATGGAGATGTATATATTAGTTTATTTTATTATTATTAGAATGATTTTTATTTTTTTATAATAATATTTACTTAAAAAAATTATTTTGATTCAATTTATGTGTATTAGATATTGTTTTAAAATTTTAATTCATATGTATTATTATGTATTAAATAGATTGAAGAAGTAACACAATCATTTAAGCTGTAAATACATCTTGTTACATCTCATATTGTGATTTTTTATCACATTGATGGAGATGGTTTTTTCTCCTTAGAGTTTTTGAAGGGATTTGAGATATACATCTTTATAAGTTTCTTTTCTTTTTGGTATTAGAGATTTTTGGTTGAGGAGATTTATTTATCTTCTTTAGGGATTATGCTTGTTAGTTTGGTGGTCTTCTCACATGTTTTTTCCTTCTTGAGCACTCCTTTCATTGCACATTTGATTGTTATGGACCATGCTATGTCATCATGGTCTATTTTTGGTGTATTGGTTTATCTTGGTGATGTTAGACCTTGTTCATGGATGATAGTTCTAGCCCGCACCCTAACTCCCCCACCC
>ML819744.1:46288-76437 GCA_009831015.1 Picea engelmannii | reverse complement strand
CCCAAAGGGCTCAAATGATGTTGATAAGAGGTAGATATTTCATGATTTTGTTGGAGCTTCCTAGTGACTTTTTGCATGGTGATGTTGTATTATTGGTGTTACTAGGAAGGAGTGTTATACATGGTCATTTTCTTATTATTTTCTACGGATGATGGAACAAACTTGACAAAATTGGCACTTTGTCTATGTTTATTTCCTATGATATGATGTTGCAATGAGATTCACCTAGGTGTCTTAACATTATAACATTTGCTAGACATCACTTAGGAGGAAGGTGTATTTGATAATGTATGTACCCTTATTAATGTGTAATTTCCTAAGTTTGATTTAAGGGTGGGGGAGGCTATATGAGATTTTATGTTGATCTAGCCTTTTACTAAGGTTGGATGGTATTGTTTGATGTATTGATCCCTTGTTTGTAGTGTGCACTAGTTTGAGCCTTATGTTATGGTGTTATCATGTTGGGGGTTTCTCTAGGGAAAACATATTTCATTTGCATAGTTCAACACCTTGATGGAGTGCACCCTCTGATTGGCACACACGTTCATGGTGATTTAATCATGGAGAGATTAATTAGATGTGGACTATGGTTATTAAAATTTGTACACACATGTTGAGGATTATTTAATCATTCAAGTGGCCTTTTGACTCTATGTTGACCACTTTGAGGCTAATTGCTTGAGCATCCTACTTCACTTTGCATACTTTCACACTTGGATGGGTTTGCTTGGATACGGTTTTGGGATTGTTATGGAGTGCTCCTCTCTTTAGTGCACTTTTCAAGTCATGCATTGACATTTTGTTGTTGTTGGAGAGCACTACACACTTTTTTATGGTGCACTCTCTTTGGGTTGGTTTAACATCATTAGAGAGTTTTTATGGAGTAAGAACATTAGAACACTTCTCTAGGTCACCTCCTTATTGTGCACATTGTATTGGGAATCAATTAAAGGTTTTGGAAAATAACACATGGTTTTTACAAGCATATTGATGAGGCTAACCATTTTGGCACTTCTTCCTAGGGTGCACTTCACATAAAGATTATTTTTTATTGTAGGTGGTTGAGGTAGTGACATGGCACAATATTCTAGGGCACATCTCTCATAGGTGCTTTCTCATCATTATTGCATCGATATTTTAGCCACACTTGGCACGCTTTGACCTCTATTGCAAAGTTCCCTCACCTATTTGACTTAGTATTAATATTATTTTATTTGGAGGTTATTGTGGAAGAGTTTGCTTGGAAGGCATTTTTCTCTTGAAGGGCCACATGTATGGATTTTTCATGCATGTACTTGGTCTACTTTTTATTTTTATTTTTGGAGCTTCTTCTTAGAGGGTGCACATGCAGAGATTGGCATCTTACTATTTCATAAAGTAATTACTTGAAGATTATTATTTTATTGTATTTGCATGCATGCATCTTGCATAGTGCACTTAGTGAGTTCTCCTAGGTGGACCTTGTAGCACATCTTCCCATGATAAGCATTATTGTATGCATATTGTTTATCTAACACCTTGGAGGGTGCATTGTGTGTGGACATATAGCATCTTGACTTGGTAATGAACCCATTTTAGTGGTGCACCCTCTCTCTTTTGAGGATATTTATCACACTAGTTATTTTTAGATGGAGTTACCTCTCTTGAAGAGAGCAGTTTCCACATTATCCACTTGACATGGTCAACAAGATATAACTACTCCATTTTTTTTATTATTTCTTTGACTTGCCATGGAATTAGTTAGGAAGATAGTGTATTTCATTGTAAGAGAGACTTAGCTCACTTTATATAAAGAGGATTTTCTCTCCATTTAATTTGTAATTAGAGATTGGAGGATTATACAAATTGAGAAGTGATTGAAGTTTGGGGCTTGGGGATAGTGATGTATGGAGTTCCATTCTATACATTTCTTGAAGATTAATGGAAGATTCAAGTATTGATCCACTTTCTTGTATGGATTTATTATTCTCTTCAATTGATGCTCATTTTGTTGTAGATGCTAAGTTCCTTTTGCGATTATTTTATAAAGGATTATTAATAAAATCCATTCATCTAGGAGTAAAGCAATGTGACGAGGCTCTCCCTCTTATTTCTTTTTTTTTTCTTTATGCACTTGTTTTAGTTTCTATTATCAACTAAGTTGCAGATTTGGAAGCACATTTTAACCATAAAACAACACCTTTTATAATTTTATTGATGACTGGAAACCTCAACCCTTCAATACTAGTTTTCTACAACACATTTCCAACAAACACCTAAGATTTAATTGCTTCAAAGTAGGCACTTTTCACCTTAAGTACACACTTAATATGAATGTATCAAATAGTTCATACATTTAGTTGGTGTAATTTGGTTGATCCCTTTCTACCATATGGTCTACTTCAAGGTATTTTTTGTAATTATTAACACACAATTTAGCACCAAGTGCAAAGCCTTCACATGGCACAAGACTAATGGAGCATGGAAAATGTTACCATTGTCACCCAGTAAACAAATTCCCTCTTTTTAGTGAAGGAATAGTATCCAACATAATGGAGGCTTACCTAGTAACCTCCAAGGATCCCTAGGAAAGACACAATCAAGTGTAAGGCCCCCTAAGGTGACTACTCAAAATACCACAAATAGAACAATATAGGCAAGATAAGAAAGAGGTGGTAAAACAAGAAAATTTTATATATTTAAGACAATGAAGATCCAAGTCAATTTAATAAGTCTTCCAAGTCAATTATAAGCTCAATGGGATCCCAAATACCTAAAATAAAGAAAAAAGTCTAGGGATGTTGCAAAATAGTGAGAAAAGACATGAAATTACAAGAGTAAGAAATTTATTACAACAATATTAAATAAAATATCCCTTTAGTATGCAATAATTCGGTAAATAAACAATGCTAAATAATGGGACAAAATTGGGTTTTAATTGCAACAAAGTTATAAAATTAAACAATAGAAAACAACCCTAAAACCCTGGAATTTTTTCCATAATTGTATATTAAAACACTTTACAAATATAAATAGGGTTTCAACAATGTGATTTAGGTCAATAATATGCCTAAATATCAAGAACGTCTTAGTCTTTATGGATGGAAATGAAAGCTTGCTTCAATAAAACCCTAAATTGGTGAAAAGAGTAATTTTCAGGGAGAAAAAGACTAGTGCCTACCATTTTGGGGGGGCATATGTGTTGAATTTATATATATGAGATGATGTGTGATATCAATGTATTATTACAATGATGAATTTTCCATATATAGAGAACATATGGTGACCATCCATCAAAGGATGTGATCTGGACTTATGAGCATAATGAAAGGAATAATATAATGAATACAATAACACAAAGATATGGAGAACACCAACATATATCCAGTGAAAAATAACTTCTATTGAATAAATAAAATAGGTTGAAACTGTAAAACTGCAGAACTGGAAACAACTTGCTCGAATGGTGGTAGCTATCTCTGATAAGAGATGTGGCTTGATATGCACATATGTCTGAGCAAAATGATCACAATGAGGCTCCAAAGGCATTTTTAACATTACTCATGAATGTCAAAACTCTGAACATCCAAAAACCTAACCCTAGGAGATGAAACACCAATAGTTGTGTGGGCCTCATTGGGTAAGTTGGTACCTCAACTTCCTGGGGTCGTAACTTTTGCCTATGACCTCCATTTTAGGCGCATGATAGCCCGTTGGAAAGGTCTTTTCGAGAACTACACATTATGTCACAAACTCTGAATCTGTCTATAGTTTGACTATGGCATTCCAAAACAACATTGGTTAGGGCCCGAAAACACGCTTGGAAGTACAAAAAATTGTGCTAACATGAAAACTTCAAAAATAATCCAGTTGGATTAGGTGGGCGACCACCAATCTCCACCTAGAAACTATGTAGGAATTCAGACAACCTCAAAAGTGTAGAACCCATAATTACAACGAATTACAAAAGAACGTGTTGAACTAAAAATTGTTAAGAGGATCCAGTTGGAATAGGTGGGTGGCCACCAATATCCACCTGGATCATTCCTCCCCTCTTAGGAAGAAATGGTCTCCATTGCATTGATTTCCCCCATCAGGTGAGGAAACTTCTACTGATTTTGGCTCCAGGTGAGCCACTTTCCTTGGTGCAGGAGTTTCCCTACCTTGACAACCTGATAAAGTTGGATCCTCTATTGGTGAGTTCCCTTGACCCGTGTGTCCACTATCTGATTAGTGGATTCATGTTCCATGTAGTCAGGGTTGAGATCTATTAGTGTCAATTGTTCTGCAATATCTGAGGTGTACAATAATGGTGGAAAATATGGTCGAAAGAGGTCCACATTGAACACTGGGTGCAAGCCAAGGAAGGGTGGAGTGTTGGGCTCAAAAGGATTACTACCCACAACCTTAGTGATAGTGTAAGACCCATAGCGAAGTGGGAGGATATTTCTATGGGCTTATGTAAGGTGTTCTTTTTGTAAATGTAACTAGACCTTGTCTCCCACCTAAAATTGGTGCAGTACCCTATGTTTATCATGGCGCTTCTTATACTTAGCATTGGCTTTATGAAAAATATCATGGACCTGTTGGTGGATGTGTTGAATATGCTCAATGAATTTGGTGGCCTTGTCGACCTCAGATTGAACATGGAAAGGTTTTTCCTATGTGGCTGCAAGAGGTAGTGAAACATCAATGGGACCCAAGGGTTGGAATCCCATCCCTACCTGAAATATCCTATGGTCGGTGGAGCTATGCAAAGCCTTGTTGTAGTTGTGCTAAACATAGGGAAGAATCTCATCCCATGTGCGCAGATTCTTAAAGTTGTACATGCATAGGATGTGCACAATCATCCAATTGATGACCTTTATATGGCCATCGGTTTGGGGGTGGAAAGAAGTGGATTTAGTGATCTTGGTGTCCAACAGTGACCAGAGACTCGACCAAAATATGTTGAGGAACATGTTGTCATGATATGTGGTGATGGTTTTTGGTAACCCAAAATGGACCCACACTTATTAGAAGAAGAGCTTGGCAGTATCTACCATTGTGATTCTCTTCTTGCAGGCTGTGATAATGGCCATCTTTGAAAATCGATCAACCACCACAAATACAAAATCATTTCCGTGCTTGGTGGATGGAAGGCCAGACATGTAAACCATCGATATGGATTCCCAAGGCCTCTTGGGAGTAGGAAGAGGGGTGTATAAGCCTTTCTTCTTGATGGTTGGCTTGGAAATGGCACAGACAATGCAATATCGAATATACTTGTTGACATCTTGTCGAATTTTTGGCCAATAAAAATGTTTCTATAGAACAACCACAGTTTTCTCCATGCCAAAATGTCGTGCCATCCGATCGTAGTGAGCCTCCAAAATAATCTTTTCACGCTCTCTTGTGGGAACACAGAGGTAGCCGAGATGGCATAACAGTCCATCCTGGATGTGAAAACTAGTGACATTTTCTCCTGTACCCAAGAGATGATAGTTGTGGTGAAGTTAGGGTCACGCTGATAAAGTTGGGGCTACTCAGATGCCTCATCCCTGCAAGAATGGAGCCTTATGGCGAGTGAAGAAATAAGACGATGACTAAGGCAGTCAACGACATGATTTGTGCTCCTTGTTTTATACTTGATGTTGAGATGGAACTGTTGTAGGTACGTGGACCACTTTTGATGTCAGTTGTTATGCAACTTCCCATGTGTTTGTATGAACTACAGAGGCTTGTGATCAATGTGGATGATTATCTCCTTTCCCAGAATGTAATTTTTTCACTGACATCAGGCTTGCACAATGGAATACATTTATTTGTCATAGGCAGGGTATTTCTGGACAATATCTGAGAGTGTCTCACTATGGTATGCTACCGGATGACCATGTTGAGTGAGAATTACGCCAACAACATAGTCAGAGGCATCAGTCTCAATATTGAACAGTTGTTGCAGATCAGGTAAGGAGAGTACTGAAGTTGAGCACAAGCGATGCTTCAGATCATCAAATGCTCATTGTTGTGCCTACCCCCATGCGAAATTTTCCTTGCCACCTCCCTTGGTTACTTGGCTCAAGGCCCATGCAATATGGGATAATCCCAACACGAACCTGTGGTAGAAGTTGGCAAGTCCCAAGAAGCTATGAAGCTCGGTAAGTGTGGTCAAGGTTGTCTAGTCACAAATGAATTGGATCTTAGTTAGATCCACATGTACCTCATGCTCATCAACAATGTATCCTAAGTATCGGACCCTGTTCATGCCAAAGGACCATTTTTCCAAGTTGCCAAATAGCTTGTGTTGTCGCAAAGTGACCAATACTTTTTGAATATGTTGCATGTGCTCCTCCCAAGTTTTGTTGAAGATGAGGATGTCATCTAGGTATACCACCACAAGAGTTGGTGAAGGGTCTCAATACATCATCCATCAATCTCATGAAAGTTGATGGTGCATTCTTTAAGCCAAAGGGCATGACCAGCCATTCGAAGAGACCTTCTTTAGATTTGAAAGTTGTCTTCCATACATCAGTTGGTTCGATGGGAACTTGGTGGTAGCCAAACTTTAGGTGAATCTTTTTGAAGAAATTTTCCCCCTTGAGTTGGTCAAAAAGGTCATCAATTCAGGGAATTGGGTATCGATTCTTGACTGTGATTCTGTTTAGTTCTTTGTAATCAATACAGATTCACCAAGTCTTATCTTTCTTTTGCACGAGCATAATTGGGCTTTCTCAAGGGGAGGAGTTGGGTAGAATGTTCCCCTTTTGAAGAAGTTCTTGGATCTGGTGCTTGATTTCATCATTTTCCATCAGCGAGTGATGATAGACTGGTCCATTAGGCAGCGGGGCACAAAGGATTAGATCAATTGGATGCTTGACTTGGCAATGCATCAGTACCCCAGTGGGTGAGGAGAATATGTCTTTGTTTTTTTCCATGATCACATCCACTTTCTTCTGCTACAAAGTTTGTCTCTGTGTAGAGGTCATGGATGTGGTGGTGACCTTTTTCTTATTGTGAGCATGGATCACAAAGAAGGATAACTTCCTGGTATGTGAAATGACCTTACTAAATTTCTTATCAAAGATTAAATAAATAGCAGTAGGCGGCGCTACCTCTGGTATCATGTACAATTATCTACCCAAAGTAATAATAACACTATGGGGTCTGGAATCATACACAACATATCGCTATAACAAATATGGTTGGCCTAAAAGAACATCACAAACTTCAAGGGGAGAAATATCACACAATACCTCGTCTTTGAAGGGCTTGATGTTGTAGGGTAGACGACACTTTTGGTTGACGTGGAGATCGCGTGATTGGAGAAGCCAGTCGATGGTGTAGGGTTGTGGGTGCATTGTTATCGACAGGTACAGTCACTTGACGACCTATGCTGAAATCATGTTCTTCTGACTGCCGCTATAAAAAATGAAATGCAACGGAGTTCCCTTTCTCGACATCTATGAGTGAAAGAGGCATTCCCCTTCCTCTGGTTCTTATGGTTCTCTTGGTTGGACTTTAGTGGTAGCGACACTAGAACTGGGTTTGACATCAATGATTTTCTTCCCACTTTCTAGATTTGATTCAAAGTCAGAGTCTTCCTCTGACTTGGAAGCCTTAAACCCAACCACTAGTGACGTCTTGGAGTGACATTCTTCGGTGTTGTGCCAAGGGATTTTATGGTATTCACACCATTTTCCCATGTCCTTCTTCATCTTCTCATTACCCTTATTAGGTTGTGGCTTGGACTGGTTTTCCTGAGAGTGTCCATCTTTTCTCTATCCCTTGTTTTGTGAGTTGGGGTCACCTTTGCCCTGCTTCGACTGTGAGGATTTTGCAGATCCAAACTCTCACCTCTTCTGCTTAAATTTATGCTCGATCTTGACAAAATATCTATAAGTCGCACCTAATGATGTGATGTCCAAAAAATCCATTTATGTTTGAATGTTTCTATGCAGATAGAAACAATATTTGAGAACTAGATGTCATTTGTATTCTTTGATACCCAATTTGGTGCATAGGGTATGGAAAATATTGGTGAAATATGGTACTGTCTGGTCCCTTTCCTGACGCAGCATGGTCCATATTGTGTATTGGTCCTCATAGCTTCCAATAGGGTAGTATTGTTATTTAATGACACCCCTGAAGGAATCAAATGTGGGGGTGACTGAAAATATTGCAGATTCCTCTATGGCCCTTTGTTGGGAGTAAGTATCCCACCAGTCCTTAACATGGGGGATGGCCTCGAGGAGTGCAAAAGTAATATTTTCCCTATCGAAAAATGTGTGGACCGAAAAATACCCTTCAAGCAGATTCAACCATTTATCTACAACATTTGCATCTATCAGTCCTTCAAATAATGGAATATCAAAATTCACTTGTACCTTGAAGGGGGTTTCATGGCCGCTCGATGAATATGTGTCTCATGTGAGAAGTTGTCGAAGGATCTGTGCAAATTTGTCCATCATTTCGTTCCTTTCTCGTGCAAGGGCTTCCTCGAGAAACATTTTAAAATGATATCCTGCTCCATCATCTTTCTTCTAGCCCCCGATGGGTTGTTTTCAAGCTCAGTGTGGTTGATCCTACAAATGATAGATTGGTTTGAGTCTTGAATTCTTGTACCCAGATCTTGTCAGGGACATGCACAAATAAAAATAAATGAAGAGCAGTTTTCCCTAATACAATTGATTCAGATTTATGAGTGGAACAAAAGGAATAATAGAATGAATACAATAACATTGAGATATGGATAACAACAATAGATATCCAATGAACAATAACTTATATTGAATAAATAAAATAGGTTGAAACTGTAAAACTACAAAACTGGAAACAACTTGCTCAAATGGTGGTAGTTATCTCTAAGAAGAGATGTGGCTTGCTACATGCATATGTCTGAGAAGAATGATCACAATGAGGCTCCAAAGTCCTTTTTAACATTACTCATGAATGCAAAAACCCAAGAAATCCAAAAACCTAACCCTAGGAGATGAAACGGCAAAAGTTATGTGGGCCTCGATGGGTAAGTCGATGCCTCAACTTCCAGGGCTCGTAAATTTTGCATACGAACTCCGTTTTAGGCACGTGATAGCCTGTTGGAAAGGTATTTTCAAGAAATACACAGTATGCTATCAATATTTGACTCCATCTACAGTTTAACTATGGCACACACAAAAAAAACATTGTTTAGGGCCCCAAAATGGCCCTGGAAGTATAGAAAAATGTGCTGACATGAAAGCTTCAAAAATAAGCCAATTGGATTAGGTGGATGACCACCAATATCCACCTGGAAAATGTGTAGGGATTCAAACAACCCAGAAAGTGTAGAACCCACAATTAAAAAGGATTACAAAAGAACATGTTGAACTAAAAATTGTCAAGAGGATCCAGTTGGAATAGGTGGGTGGCCACCAATATCCAACTAGATCAGGATGTGTCCCTTTAAATAACTACTTATTTATTATATATATTTATACGTTGTCTTATATATATATATATATATATATATATATATATATATATATATGGAATAATTTCTTCCTGATGTTATCCAAACATCAACACTCCCTCTCAGTGAGGGAGACATTGTTTATTATGCCAAATCTTGTCTCTGAAGTATAAAAAATTCACCCTAGACTCATGATACTTTTCTGTCAGTATTGGGAGATGTCTCTTTCCCACCTGAACTAAGGGGAAACTCCTTTTGTATCTCTCCCTCTGAGCCAAATGACTCTCTTTGAGATCAAGCTCACTCTGGGTCTGCATGTGATAATATATAGCTTCTTGAGTCTTTATCATTCCTTGTCAAATCACCATGACTAGGAAAAATACCACACTAGGGTCGTTCACCACAGGTACACATAGGTGAGTGAATGTCAGCCCGATGCTAACTGAAACGTGGAAAGGACCTCAAGCATCTCGAGTCCATATTATTCCTTATCATGATCATGGAAGGACTACGCCTATGCCCATTTACCACAAGTACACCTTTGTGATAAATGTATCCTATCTCCCTTGGTCTACAACTCATTCTAGGAGAAGGTCCACCTGATGCTGAAACATCAACATTCCCTCTTTGCTAGGGAGGTATATTTCCATGATGTATTCATCTTGTATTCCACTGACTACTCTGTAATCAACTATTAGCACACAACTACTGCCATGCCATCGGTAGCTCAAATCATCAATCTCAATCTCTACGATCAATAAACACACAACTACTCCAAGTGATCTGGTATTCTCCATGACAGTCAATTAGTAGCATACAAATACTACAATGTCATATAATAGAACATGATTGTGTTGATCCATAGTAGTACACAACTACTTTCCAATGGTACACAACCACTACTAGTAGAACACAACTATTGTCCAGTGACACACAGTCACTATTAGTGGTACACAACCACTGTAGTAGTAAAAGGTATGTCACACATGGAACACCCATGTGGAATTATAGAGGCTACACCCTCTAGAAAAACTAGGGTCAACTCTCGATAGTTTGAGACATCAAGGTCAACTCCCTTGATGTGTCCTCATGTGTTTCTGCAAGGGATGTGTCTGCATGTGCTCTCCACAAGGGACGTTGGGCAATAATCCCAAACACACTTATCCCTCTCAGATAAGTGTCCTCATAGATCAAGTCAACTCAATCAAAGAGGAGTATGATCTAGACTTCTAGAGGCTACTCCCTCTAGAAACACTAGGGTCAACTCCCCATAGTTTGTGACGTCAGGGTCAACTCCCTTGATGTGTCTTCATTTGATCTTCGAAGTGTTTTCATGTGCTCTCCACAAGGGAATTTAGGCTATAAGCCCAAACCCACTTATCCTTCTTAGATAATTGTCCTCACAGATTAACTCAACTCAGTCACAGAGGAGTATGAACTGGAGAATGTGTCAGGAAGCTGCAAACATCAACACTCCCTCTTAGCGAGGGAGGCATTCTCTACCATGCCAAGTCTGTCACGAAAGTACTTGAACTTCGTCCTGATAAGGGGTTTGGTAAGAACATCAAAAACCTGCTGATATATAGGAATTTATTGCACCAGTACTTCATTCCTCTGCACCATGTATCAAATGTAATGGTACTTGATCTCAATATGTTTCGATTTGTCATAAAACACTGGATTCTATGAAATCTTCACACATCTCTGGTCATCACAATGAATAATGGAGGAATCCAACACAAGTAAAAATAAATATGCAAGGATATTGCGAAGCCACACTGCTTCGTGGACTTCCACACTCAATGCAATGTAGTCTTTGTTTGTGATGCTCAAAACCATAGAAGTATGTTTCCTGCTACAGCAAAAAACCATGGCAGATCCCAAAGTGAAGTAACACCTAGAGGTGTGCTTCCTATCCACTGTGCTCCTTGCCCAATCTGAGTCAATATATCCCTACAATCTCACACCAATACTGGAAGTATATCTCGAACCATTTCCAATTTTTCCTCGCAGGTATCTCAACACATGCTTCACAAAAATCTAGTGTGTATGTCTCAACTGACTCATAAACTAGATAAATGCACCCACTGCATGGAAAAAATATGGTATGGTGTTAAACAAATACATGGATGAATCAATCATTTGTATTTATAGGGTTGAATCAATATCATCGAAATCGGAAGAAGAAACACTTAGTTTCTTCAGATTCATCACTATTGGTGTAGCCATGGGCTTACAGTTCAACATCACAAACTTCTTCAATATATCAACTATGTACTTCCCCTCACTCAAGAAGATTTCATCAGTTATTTTCCACACCTCTAGTCCCAAGAAGTAGTGCATCATACCAAGGTCCTTCATTTCAAACTCAGAGGCCAACGCATACTTTCATTCAACAATAAGGCTCTTTGTATTGGTGAGGAATAAACCATCAATGTAGAGGACCAAAATGAGGGACTCGACATTAATAGTCTTATAGTACAAGTTGGGATCTACAAAAAAAATTTTGAAGCCTAAACTCATCAGGTGTACATCAATTCTCGCATACCAAGCTCAAGGTTCCTGCTTGAGTCCATACAAGGCCTTCTTCAAGCTACACACATGAGACTCATTCTCATGTATCACGAAACCATATGGATGCTTGATGTATAATTCTTCATCAATCTCTCCATTGATAAAGGTTGTCTTCACATCCATCTGATGTAGTATCCAACCCATGGATGGTGCAAGGTCAATAATCGTTCGAATAGAAGTGTATCAAGCAACAAGAGAAAATTTCTCCTCATAATCTATTCCCTCCACTTGAGAGAATACTCTAACAACAAATCTCATTTTGTTCTTCTCAATGCTTCCATCAGATCTGTGTTTGATCTTATAGATCCACTTAGAAGTCACTACATACTTCCCCTTAGGTATTGGAATAATATCCCACACATCATTCTTCATGATTGACTGATACTCCTCCATCATGGCATATCTCCATACTGGCTGACTAAATGCCTCCTCATAACAGGAAGGATTAGAATCAATGATGTGGCTCATAGCTTCAACATAGAATGAATATATCAGAGGTATCTTTCTCTCTAGGAAGGTACCACAAGTAGTTTCATGTCCTTCTTCCTCCTACAGAGTCTGACGAACCCATGCAGGTCTCTTCCGACCTACTACAATATTTTTGGGAATGTCAACTGGAGATACAGGATCAATGGAATCAATTGGATCAATAGGCTCAATTGTCTCCCTCTGAATTGTTGTAAGGCGAGGGAGATAAGGCACCATCTCTTCCCATCTCTTACTATCAATCTCCTCTTGAAGGCTACCTCCTACTCAAAGGTAACATCTCTACTCACCTCAATCTGTCTCTAACCAGGGATGTAGATCCAGTATGCCTTCGAAGACTTATTTTACCCCATGAATGTACCATTTATGTTTGAAGGGTCTAGCTTGGTCCTTTTATCCTTGGTTACATGAATGTATATTGGACACCCAAATATCTTTAAGTGTCCAACCTCAGGCTTCACTCATGAACTATGACCATACTAGACATCTCATGGTTCCCTCGTGGAACACATGTCTAAGACATATCAATGTTCCCTCATGGAACCAATGTCTTCTCTAGGACACATCGAGGTTCCCTCATGGAGCCAACGTCCCCCAAGACATATCGAGGTTTCATTTTGAAACCAATGTCTTGGTTCCTTCATATGATCGTTTGAGGCACGTCAGTATGAAGTCCACATTACTTCCTACTAGTCCACACAATACCCTCCGAGGAGAATGTCTCATGATGTTGCCTCAAACATCAACACTCTCTCTCAGTAAGGGAGACATTCTCTGCTACATAAAGATTGTCCTAGAAGTACACAAACATTTCTCTAGACAATGGCTTGGTCAGAATATCTGTAGTCTACTCATCAATAGAAATGTACCGAAGTCTAATATCTCCTCTCTTCATCCGAACATATTCATGTACTAGGTGAAACTGCATATCCACACTTGGAATCCATCTAGATTGGCTCTCACATAATATGAATGTAACACATCAAAGAAAACATATGAAGTGTAATACCCCTAGGATGAACCCAATTTGTAAATGAAAATGTACTTAAGTTGGTTATTTGTTTGATATCATGTTTGCATGCAGCTTCCATGGTACAGCGCGCACATGTATTGCGCACTAAAATGATAAAGTGTGCACATTCCAAGATACTGTGCCCAACAAACTTAAGTGCGTGGAATTTTGAGGCCAGGGAGCCTTTTTGTATATGTTGTTTTGTATAGGTTGGTGAGCCAGTTATTATAAGCTAGGAGTCTTATGTGTTGAATTAGGCTAGAGAACCTAGACGCTAAAGTCCAGTGAGCCTATTTTTGTATATGTCTTATAATTAATATATTACATCGTTGTGTGTAGATCAACTACGATAAAAGAGTATGGGGGGCTAAACTCCACTAGTTAGGGAAAGGGGGGGATAAAAGTTAAGGATAAGGGGATAAGCAAGGGAGATTAATCAAAAAAGGAATATTATATTAATATTCCTTAAAGTATAAAGTATGGATAATTATTTTATCCTAAGTTCTATGGATGGGGACAAGTGGAACAAAGTAGCTCTCAAAATTATAAGTGTCAAGTTGGGAACATGCATACATATAGTTTGGAATTAGTTCATTTACCGGGAGTCATTCATTCATTTCATCATTGTAACATCCCTGGCCACCAACAGGTCGGGAAATGCTACAATGTGGTATAAGAGTATGGTTTCAATGTTGAGCCTAGATGGGCCAGAAATGGTGTTTGGAGGAACCAATTTCGAACCTTAGAATGTTTCTAAGTGCTTAGGGGTTACTTGGTCGTGTTACGAAGCTGAGGAGGAGTAGCGGTAGAATAAAACCATAGTCAGCGTGGTATTTGAACACAGAGAGAGAGATATCAACACTTGGGGTGTTGGAGCCGTAGGATCTGTTTGGGAAAAGGGAGAGTCCTTTACGACCGTCACATCTAGAGAAGGTGCAGGAAGGTGATCCTGGAAGCCTTTTGGAGTTCAGCAATCAGGAGAAGTGGAATGTGTTGAGGCACAAAATTCCAAAGGATATCTACACCATAGATCCTAGGAAAAGAGCCTGACCGTTAGATCCGTGTCTGGGAAGGCAAAGGAAAGTCACTTCGGAGGATTTCAAGTGTGGAGTGTGACAAACTCCCGAAGTCCCGAAGGCCGAAGTAGATCGCAACCATCTATTGCGAAGGACATGCGTCAAGAGATTGTGTTCTTCGGGTGGAAGTACTTTGAAAAGAGGCAAGCATTGTGAGTTTTAAACTCCTGAAGCCCGAAGTGTCGAAGTTGCTCATAGTCATTGATCATGAAGGAGGGCACGTGTCAGTAGATTGTGAACTCTAGGGAAAAGTGCTCTGGGAAAAAACGAGCGTAGAGGAGATGAAAATCCCGAAGCCCGAAGAGTCGAAGTGGTGATTCATGATGACATCACCTGGAGGTGATTTGGAAACATGGGATGAGTGTCACGTGTTAGTGGGTTTAGAACCCATGGAATATTGAAATTGCATTTGGAATGTGACGAGTGTCATCCATCTGAATGGGCCATGTTTCAGTCGCTAGTATTCTACCATGTGGCATCCTATATGAGCAGGGTTAGTGGGGATCGAGGTTACGTAATGTAGTTAAAGGTTGGAGGACCCACAATGGCATTGATCATGATACATCAAGATCAATGACCAGGAGACATTGTAGGGAACCAAGTTGCACGGAAGCTAATTCTCCAAGGCGGTCCCGCAATCCAAACCGCAGTTTCACTAAGGGGTTACATGTCAGCATTAGAAGAATTACGGGACTAAAGGTAGGTTGATCCAAACCACTATTTCATGCCCTCACAATTGGAAAACGTTAAGTGATGTGACATAATGATGTCACCAAAGGTGATTGGGAATGTTCGAAGATTAACAGTTTGGATGTGCGGATGTGAGATCCTCTGAAGCTCCAAAGTCCCGAAGACCCAAAACTCAAACAACTAAGGTTCCATAGTGAGTTTCAGCTATTGTATGCTGAGTAGACATGGATGGTTGATCCACCCTACTACACGAGTTCGGTAACTCGAAACTCCGAGTGATTGTTGTGTTGTGCTTTGAAATATTCTGAAGCCGAAGGCTGAAGGCCCGAGTAAGCGCTTATTGATTTAGCGCTTGGTCACAACCCATGGTCGCATGGGTTAGGGAATGAGAGAAAGGGGCTAGTGCCCAAAAACTTTGCAGAGCAGAGCCCCGAAAGGAAATGGAGTTTGAAAGCTTTATTGAATCATATTGGTTTATGAATGTTGTGGAAATTGTTAAGGAATGATGGTCTGAAAAATTCTGGTTGACTGCACGTTGTGTTTGCAGAGTTCAACAAGTGTCAGGACCGTAGTGAATTTCCACTAAGTGCAAAGAAATGGAAGAGGTATGGATTGCTTCCAGTTCAGAGAATGAAGCAAAAGGAATGGATCTCCATATAGGAGTTGAAGAATCGAACTCCAATGGGCATGGAGAAGAGATGGATAAGGAAGGGTATATGATGAAAATCATTGAAAGATTGCAGAAAGATGCCTAGGCTCACCAAGATGATAATAGAAAGCTCATGAAATATAGGGATCAACAGGGAGAATTCATCTTGAAGTTGATGCGGAGCCTGGAAAGGATCGAAAAGAAATTGGATAAGGAGAGTGACTCAAGCAAAACAGGGAGTCGCAGGATCCCTGAGAAGAAAACAAGATCAATAAGTGTTAGCAGGCATCGTCGTCACTCCCAGAAACATTCCAATAAGGAGGCATGCATAAGTTCAAGCCCATCTCCTACTAGAAAACATATGATATTTGGAGTAAATGAACTGAAGGGCGAGATGAACAAGATTAATCCTCCCATGTTTGATGGAGAGCACCAGAAGGAGGAATATGAGGAGAATGGTTGCTTGGCATGAGGAAATATTTCCAACTATAGAATTATTCCTCTCATGTAGAAGGAAGAATTGTGATGTATCAACTGAAAGGAAAAACACCCATGTTGTGGGATCAACTTGTCCAGGTGCAGCACATTAGAGAGAAAGATATCACTTGGAAAGAATTCAAGCGGTATTTCGAGAAGAAATACTTGACTAAGAGATATTATGACAGAACGATGAAAGAGTTCTTTGAACTCAAGCTCGATAGCATGACCATTGATGAATACGAATGAAGATTTTTGTAATTGCTGAAGTATGTTTTGTTCATCAAAGATGAGTCTGTCAAGATTCAAAGGTATCTAAGTGTATTACCACCTTCCATTGGGGACAAGATTCAGTATGATGACCCTAAGACTATGGAAGAAACGATAAGAAGAGTGAAATTCTTATATGAACAACAAAGAGAAAATCCTACCTTTCAGAAGGCTTGGGATGACCAGAAGAAGTTCAAGAAAGAGCAGAGGTAGAAGGGAAACAAACCTCCCTTTTTCATAAATAGTCCTCAGGGACAACCATCTTTTAGAGAGACCAGGAAGGCTGAAGTGGGTGGGAAATTCCAATACCTCCACCTATGGAATGTTGGGGTTGCAAAGGGAACCATAGGTACAAAGATTGTCCCCACAGAAATGATAAGGTGAGAGTTGTATGCAATGTATAGAAAGATGAAATAGTGGAGGACATGGGAAGTAGAATGCCAAGGATCTACGCAACCCTAGATAACAAGAAGGTTGAATATCAGTCACACATGATTGAAGTGGAAGGTATGATCAACAACCATGCCTTTACTATTTTAATTGATTTAGGGTCTATCCATAGTTATATAGATCCTAGAGTGGTGGAAATTTTACAATTGTCGAGAAGCAAACATGGAAAATCATGGTTAGTGCAGCTGGCAATAGGAACCAAGAGAAAGGTTACAGAGTTGGTTAAGTCATGTCCTATGGACATGAATGGACTGAGCATAAAGGATGAATTGAACATTCTTCCTTTAGGTTCTTATGACTGTCTAATTGGGTGGATTGGTTGAACCAACACCATGCCATCTTGGACTGTCGTATTAAGGCATTCACTTGCCTGGATGAGGAAGTAAATTAGAAAACAGTTCAAGTAATTCCTAGAGTTGTTGATGTCAAATAAATCTCAGCAATGCAGCTGAAGAAGTGCTTCGGGAAAGGCTGTCAATTATTTGCAGCCCACTTGGAGGAAGAACCTGAGGATAAGGTGTCAAATATCAAAGACCATGCAGTACTAAAGGAGTTTGAGGATATATTTCAGGAGGTACCCGGACTACCTCTGAAAAAGATATTTGACTTCTTTGTAAACTTGATTCATGGAGAAGCTCCAATGTCAAAATATCCTTACAGAATGAGTACGTCGGAGCTGAAAGAGCTGTAATTTCATATTGAGGAGCTCTTGAGGAAGGAGTATATACACCCAAGCATGTCACCTTGGGGTGCCCCGGTCCTGTTCGTGAAGAAGAAGGACGAGACGTTGAGATTGTGCATCGATTTCAGACAGTTGAACAAAGTGACTGTTAAGAACAAGTATCCTTTGCCAAGGATTGATGATCTCTTTGATCAGTTGAAGCATGCTAAGATATTTTCAAAAATACATCTTAGATCAGGATATCACCAGGTAAGAATAAAGGATGAAGACATCAACAAGACTTCCTTCAGAACAAGGTACGGTCATTATGAATTCACAATGGTGCCTTTTGTGTTGTCAAATGCACCCATTATTTTTATGTGCCTAATGAATGGTGTGTTCAAAGAGTATCTGGACAAGTTTTTCATAGTATTTTTAGATGACATCCTGGTGTATTCCAAGTCAGAAGAAGAGCATCAACAACATCTGAGGATGGTCCTACAGGTACTAAGAGAGAACCAATTGTATTCTAAATTGAGCAAGTGATCATTTTATCAAAAATGGATCCATTACTTGGGGCATATTATTTCAAAGGACGGGATACCCATGGATCCTGAGAAGATAGAATCCATCATAGAATGGTCAGTGTCGAATAATGTAATAGAAGTCAGATGATTTATGGGTCTAGTTGTCTATTACAGAAGGTTGATTGCATGATTCTCGAGGATAGCTCACCCTATCACTTCCTTGCAAAGGAAGGAGAAGAAATTTAAGTGGACAGAGGAATGTGAGAGAAGCTTCCAGTGATTAAAGAAGTTGTTAAACAGTGCTCCAATCTTGAGGATCGCAAACCCAAATGAAGATTTTGTGGTGTGCACAGACACATGCAAAGGACTGGGAGGAGTCCTCAGTCGAAATGGATTCATACTATGTTATGAATCTAGGAAGTTGAAAGACCATGAAAAGAACTATGCAATTCATGATTTGGAGTTGGCAGTCATTGTTCATGCTCTGATGAAATGGAGACATTACCTCATGGGAAGAAGGTTTGAATTGAGGACAAACCATATCGATGTGAAGTACCTTTTTGATCAGCCAACCTTGAATGCTAGGCAAAGTAGGTGGTTGGAGTTTCTTTGTGAGTACGATTTTGATATCAAGCATATCAAAGAGAAGGAGAATAAATTGGTTGATGCACTCAGTAGGAGAGTACACGAATTACATGCTATGACAATTAACATGTATCAAACCGATATAAAGGGCAGAGTTTTGGAAGCTGGAAGCGTAGACTTGTAGTATAGGGAATTGGTAGCAAAGCTACAACAAGGTAAGACGTTGCAAGGAGTGGAAGATTATAAGATTTGAGCTGATGGAAAACTCCTATACAAAATTAGAGTTTATGTACCTAATGTCCAGGATTTGAAACTCATGATTGTGAAAGAAATGCATAACGTGCCTTATGTTGGGCACCCTGAATATCAGAAGATTGTGGCAGCAGTCAATAGCCATTACTTTTTGCTAGGCATGAAGAAAGAAATTGCATAATACATCGCCAGACGTATGGAATTCCATAAGTTTAAAGATGAGCATAGACACTCAACCGGGTTTCTACAGCCTTTACCCATTCCTGAGTGGAAGTGGGAAGTGGTGACAATGGATTTCATCACAGGATTGCCCAAAACTGGCAAGCAACATGATTCAATCATGGTGGTGGTGGACAAGCTTACGAAATTTGTCCATTTCATTATGTTAAAGACTACTCACAAGGCAGTGGATGTTGTTGACATATTTATGAAGGAAGTGGCACAATTTCACAGAATTCCCAAGACAATTTTGTCTGACAGAGACCTGAAACTTACCTCAAATTTCTAGAAAGGGTTATTCAAGGGATTCAGAACAAATTTGAACTTCAGTACAACCTATCATCCTAAGTCGGATGGGCAAACAGAGTGGGGGAATCAAGTAATAGAAGACATAATGAGGATGTATGTGATGGACAAACCATCGAAATGGGAAGACTACCTACATTTGGTAGAGTTCACCTACAACAATGGGTTTCAAGCATCATTGAATATGATCCCATTTGAAGCACTTTATGGTAGAAAGTGCAACACCCTAGTAAGTTGGGATAACCCAGTTGATAGAGCAGTAGTTGGGCCATAGTTTCTCAAGGAAACAGAAGAGAAAATGTTGAAGATTAAGCAAAATTTAAAGGTTGCCCAAGACGGGAAGAAGAGTTATGATGATAAAAACAGAACCCATAGAGAGTTTAAAGTGGGTGACCATGTTTTCCTGAAAGTAAAAGCCAATATAAGTTCCTTGAAGCTCAGAAACTGCTCCAAGTTGGCAGCCAGATTTTGTGGGCCATTTGTAATCCTAGAAAGGATTGGGCCAGTTGCATATATGGTTCCATTACCTGCATCCATGACTATACATAATGTGTTTCATGTTTCATTGCTTCAGAAATATATACCTAATGCTAATCATGTTATCGATTGGAATGTGATTCAGGTGGAACAAGAAGGTGTCTTGCAAGTGCATCATGTGCGCATATTGGACCAGAAAAGAAAACAACTCTGGAATCGAGCCATAAGGCTTGTAAAGGTCCAGTGGACCCGGTACGGTCCTAAGTACGTGACATGGGAGCATGAGGATGCTATGCGGGAAGAATACCTGCATCTTTTTGAAGATTTTGGAAATCTTGTTGATGTTGTGTAAAAGTTGCACTGAGGACAGTGAAAAAATAAAGGGAGGGGATTGTAATACCCCAAGACTGAGCCCCTGTTGAATTATAAATTTTTCTATAGGCTAGTGAGTCGAGTTGTTATAAGATGAGAGGCTCATGTGTTTATTAGGTTGGTGAGCCATATGCCAAGGCCAAGAGCCTGATTTTGTATATGTAATCATGGAGATTATTAATAAAATATAAACATCGTTGAGTGTAGACCGACCACGAAGAAAGAGTGATGGGAAACTAAGATTCCACAAGTCTAGGTAAGGGAGAGGGGGATGAAAGGTGGGAAGAGGGGCTAAGATTGAGGGCTTAAGTCCTTGAGATAATAATTTATTATTACTCCAAAGTGGTGTGAAAGGTATACTTTTATCCTAAGTTCCTATAAAAGAAAACGAATACTTGTTGGAGTGCATGCAGCTTCATGGGCAACATGTGTCAGCCTAGGCACATGCAATTTAACCCAATAATTGAGTCATGATGGGGTTTCGACCTCCCACTCTCCATCCCCCGTCTAAGATTGCGAGTGTCCATCATCGACCTCTGTAATTTCCTTATCGCACACCTAGAAACCAGTGGAAAATCCGTGGACTATGCGTCCTAGCATCTGATTATTACCATTTTGGGAGTCCCTACCCGTTTTCCCAGTTGTTTGTGGTTGTCACGTCGATCCTTGAATGAGTGTGGATTTCTCTCGTTGTTTGTTCCTTGTTGAGCCTTGTTGTTGTGTCCTCATTGTGTTGGAACTGAGTTGAAGAAGCAGGTTGTCGGGCCTATGAGAAACTCTCTTCAGGTGAGAGAGTGTGTTGAGGAAGTGAGATCTCCTAGAAGGGGTACTGTAGCTTCTATAGAGCTCTACGAATTCTGGTCTATCCTATTTCTCAAGCCCAAGGCAAGGGAGGTGAAGCAACCAATGGACTGTAGGACAATGAAGGTGTATACTCATGGGGTGGGACACGCATGTGGGGAATGAGAGTCCATGAGAAGTGGGCATAAGTGACTCCTAGGAGATAATCCTTCCTTTGTAACTATGTGACTTCCCTATTGACCTTGCCTAGCCTAAGAATCCCTTGTCGGTGGAGCTTAGTCCCATCTCGGGGGTGACCTACTACTAAGAATGATGAGCAACGTGTTCTAAGGCTGGGAGTTTCGTGGAAGGTCTACATGCAGTTGGTGGTGTTACCCATCATTCAAAAAGATAAGTATCAGTTTATGCTTAATTTATATGTTTTGCATCTCTGTGATGCTTGTATGTTATCGTGAATTCCATTGTGTAGATGAATATTGTTAATTCCATTAATTTTGTATGATATCAGTAATTATTTGTTTACTCTATGTTAAGTCATTTAAATTTATTTAAATGCATATTATATAAGTGTTATTCCATTGTAGCATTTCCCCAACCATGGGTTGAGGCCCGGGGAATGTTACAGTTTGGTATCAGAGTTAAGTGAGACTCTGAATCATGGAGTTGGCCCGACGACCTGTTGGTGGCTGGGCAGAAAGTGGTTGAACTAAGGGTGTTTCAGTAGTGTTTCTCGGCCTGGTGGCGGTTGGGAATGTTACAATCATGATTCAAAGACTCATTCAATTGTCCATTATACCATTTTTTTACTATCATTGTACTTGTATTATACCCGAATCTAGTACCATACTCGTATATGTACATGTACCCGTACCTGTACCTATACCTGGTTAGCTCAGGAGTTGGACTGAAGAAGCAATTTGTCAGGCCCGTGAGATATTGAAGAGGTGGGTTGTAAGGCCCGTTATCAATTCTCTCTAGGTGAGAGAATTGTTGGGAATTGATTTCCCAAAGGTGCCAAAATGCAGCTACAGGGCTCTAAGACTTACTGCCCAGCCTATTGTTAGAGCCCTTTAATGGAAATGGGGCAACCAAAGGATTATTGAGCAGAGAAGGGGCACACTTCCTAGGGCGGGACAAGCATGTGGGGAATGAGGAACTGTAGGTTGTTAGTTTGAGTTGCCACCTGTGACGAAATATTTCTTATTGTCTAAGATACATCAATCTGGTTAGGAATCCCCTTACCCCGGTGGAGTTTAGTCCCAGCTCGGGGGTGACCCACTACTGAGAGTGATGAGCAGCGTGGTCTAAGGATGGGAGGTTCGTGGAAGTTTTGCATGCAGTTGGTGATATTTTTACCAAGATAAGTGTCAATTATGTGTTAAATTACATGTTGCATTATTATTTATGTGTTTATTTTTATGGGTTTTTACTGTGTGTGTCGCATGTGTATTTTTATTATTATTTTGTATGAATCTGGGCATTTGAAAAATGTATTTTTCTATTTTAAGTTTTATATATAAAGTTTCGCAAAAATGTATTTTTTTGTTTTAAGTTTCATGTTGATTCCCTCTGGGACAAATATCTCATAGCGATATAGCATGCAATTTCTTGTGACTATTGGTTTCCACGTAGTTAATCTCTTCATGCTAACAAAAATTGAACCACGAGCAGTTGGGTCTTCAGGCATCCCTACATTGCTTACATGGTCCACAAGGTTGTAGTAATCTGCCCAACGTTGAGTGGGACTTCGAGGTTGTGGAGTAAATCATGTCTAAAAAATATCTTGATATGGACAGGTATTCCACTGATACACTGTCTCTATTATATCATGGTCATTATCACGCTCTCGATATAGAATCCTTAGTCCTTGAGAATTGTACAATGTTAACCCAGTTATATATGGTGTTATCTGTTCGTGAGCTTCATCTGCAAAAACCGGTTGGGAAATTGCAACTACCACTCCGCGAAATTCTGGATCAAGTGGAAATTCCATACTCCACTCTAATTTCAAGAAGCTTTGCCTTGTGGAATCTAGAGGAATTGGTCTCATTCAAATAGTGCAATAACCAAAAATAGAAAATGTCAGACAACGATGAGCATTGCGCAAATCCTCAGTACAAAAATCTCATACTCCTCTTAAAGTATTCGTCAAATCAAACCATTCTCTTTCATTTTCCTTTCATTTTCCTGGGCCCTCGCGTGAGGGAGTCAAGTCGAGTCTCGCTTTGATACAATGTTGAATTTATATATATGAGATGATGTGTGATATCAATGCATTATTACAATGATTAGTTTTCCATATATAGAGAACATATGGCGACCATCCATGAAAGGATGCATCCCTTGGATAATAAATAACTACTTAATTATTGTATATGGTTATGCCTTGTATTATAAATATCATGGCATATATATAGATATATGGAAGAATTTCTTCCCGATGTTGTCCAAACATCCAAATATGGGGTCATTTAAAGATATATTTAGGGAGAAATATGTGGATTAATTTAGGGTGAAACCTAGAGGTTTTACACTACTAACCCTAGGAAAACCTCCTAAAATGTTAAGGGTTGAATCAATGGAAGGTTGTCCACTAGATACCTTCCAACAACTTTGACAAGAATGGTTTGTTAAAAATGATCTAAGAGTATGAAGAGCCAACACTAAAGAAACAACATCATCTATAAATGCATTCATAAACATGACCATAAGATGAAAAGATACCACTTACTCAAGACACCTTTCATCCATATAAACCCTAGCACAATCATGCAAGTAGTAGTAGAGAATCCACATGAATAACTCCTCAAAAATATCACTCTAACTAACCATCCGTAGCATTGTTCATAAGACAAAACAAGTAGAAGTAGAAAAGTAGTGATATATCTCCACAAGTAGCATTGAGTTACAAATGAGAGGTTCTTCTCTATTTATATGAACATATCTAGCAATCCTTCTCATTAAAATAACAATATTTTCCTTGCAAAATCCCTAAGAAAATAAAATATGCCTTTAACTCTTTACAAACCCTATAGATAAGGCCATAGTTCATAAGTAATCCATGATATAAGAGTGGATAAGTGAACAAGACCCCCAATGATGATCCCAATATCAAGTAAAGAGATCAAATGTTAAGATATTCTCCTCAACGTGTGAAATGACCTCCTCAAAAGATGTCCCATGAGTGGTCGAAAATTCACGATAATCCTCTCACGACATATTTTAAAATCAAAATAATTGTGTCAATTTTTTCTCAAATTTCTATTATGACCACATTTGAAAAATCCCACATCCATTCTACATATAATGACATCGATTTGGAAGAATTCTAGGGATTTTGTCAAAATATAACTACTCATGAAGTTTGTCACCCTTAAAATATGTGAAAAGGCATGTGAAGGGGATCTAAAGTGAAATGTTCCTTCCAAAGGGTGCAACGTTTCATCCTACAACTGCAAATTCACCTCCAAAATGGTGCAGTGTCCCATCATTAAGGTTCCATGTTAGTTCTAATGGGTGATATGATGTCTCAACAAAAGCATCATTTCCTCATAAGTCTCAACTCCGTTCAAACAATGTGAAACGACCTCTCTAAAATGGTGGGAGGGCCTCCATCAAATGTGCAAGTATCCCCTCAATGTCCTCCAAAGGACCAATGTGGCAATCAAGTATGTGGATATGTGCAATCCATATCTAAGGAGGGGCTCATGTGGTCTAATGCATCATGAATACTGGAGATAAGGTATACAATCCAAACACAACATTTAAAGTGACTCATGTCAATGCAAAATCCATTAGATAGATCTCACAAAGTATCTTCTTCAAACTTCACTCTAGCTTAAAAATTTATACAATCTACCAAGTTTAGGTACGGAGGATCATTATTACCCCTTATTAGTTGTGTCGATACCTGGGATAATAAGTATGTCCCGAGGACTCCATCAAGGAGTATGTTCAATGGTATGTGGTATTGTTGGTAGCCATTTTGCATTTTTATCTTCTCCTTACAGGTTTCCTACACAAGGGTTTTGAACCCTCAATACTCGTTGCAAATCTTTAAAACTAAACGACACTATTATCTTGCACATTCACACACCTGCCTTTTGTTTTTATTTTTCACGGCTGCAAGCGTGAAAACCTCGAGTCACAAGTCATGTCGATGGCATTAAAATCGTCACTGGATTATTATGAACACTCTTGTTCATGTGGTCATTTCGCTTCCAACTCAATATTGGTCATACATGTGTCAAAACACCAAACCTTTATTCACTTAGCATTTTTTTGATTTGGTTTCAATCTGTAGGTTCGCCATGCAATGATTTCTGGTGTATTTGATTAAATCCTTGGTACAATGGTTTCATAGAACGCATACATTTTATGATCAAATCCTTGGTGCTATATTTGAAATGTTATTTTGTTTTAAATCATACAAATGCTATTGTTTGTTCAAATATTCGGATCAACTTGTCATGGTTTTCAATGGTTATTTGTTTGGCATGTCGTTTACATTGTTTTTAACACACACTAATAGTGATTTGAATCACCAAATCAACGTCGATTGTACATGTCAAAATGAATGTTTTTGCATGGTTTTATTTCACCCCACAACCCTCGCACACATAAGCGTTAATGTTTTCCTTGCACCTCGGGCTACCTCTGTTTGTTTTGAGAAAACTGTGGGAATTGGTCTTGTGTCTACCCCATCCACCCCCCTCATCAGTTACCTTGTTGACCGTGTGCTCCCGTCTATGGCCCCTGTAGTGCGCATAGAACCTAATGGCGTCCAAACGTTGTTGTTATTTGACAACACTCGTGAGGACCTAGAGAGTAATGGTTGGTTAGTGTTCATCCAAAAGTTTGAGGGTTTCAACCTCGCGGTCGCTCAGCAGTTTTCCCTCACATTCGATGGATGCAGGGCCAAATTTGGGGATATCCAACTTGAATTGAATGAGGAATTCCTTAGCTCAGCTATGGGTTTTCCAGCTAAAGGGAAGAGGTGGTTTAAGAATTCGAAGGTGGATGAAGTTTCATGGCCGCTCCTGTTTACTTCAAGAAAAATTATCAGTTGTCATAAAGGTATGTCAGTCATGGCCCTTAAGTCTCGATGGCATGATTTATTGGCCATTATTAAGCAATTTGTTACTTGCGAAGGTAGATATGGTTTAGTGTTTCTTTACCATCTCCAGCTGCTTATGAATTTCATAGATTTCCCTTTGAATATGCCTCACTACCTCCTACGCAGTCTGTATAAAATGGCTAAATGATTTAAGAGGGAAAAGGCTGACTCCAGCCTCTTCCATCATTGTTTGATCAAAATCGTTATTGTTCATCATTTGAGGCTAAGTGGTGACTGTTGGCAAGCTTTCCTATTAAGGAATGGATTTGCCACTCCTGAATGTGGTCAAGTGGATAAGACTATGGTCATTGAAACCCTTGTCAGGCCTGTCATGCCACCTCCTACACTCTTACCTGTTGTCGAACCCTCGACCTACCCCAGCGCTGACCTACCCGACACCCTGCATGACCCGTGTTCGAAAGACAATGTTAAGATTGTTAAGAGGCCTATAAGGAAGAAGGGCAAGGGTAATACAGATGTCAACAACAAAGGTAAGAAAGTTGCACGATGGGTATCTAGGTGTGATCATAATAATCCCAAACAAAACGTAGACCAGAAGCCTATTGTTTTGAGTGAAGACTAGGATTCTGAGATTGAGCGATTTTTGACCGAGGAGTACCCATACTCACACGGCCTCTATTCTGTTGAACCCTATGACTATGTATCCAACCTCCCACCATGCCTTAAGGATGACCCTAACTTCCCCGGGATCAAGTTTGACAGTGGAACCCCTGGTAATTTAAAATATGCTTCACCTGTAGTGACTCGGCCCGATCAACAACAGTGCACTCAATGAAACTCTTGGCTCGAACGATACTACACAGATGTCCCTCTGTTGCAATCCAAAATTAAGTCCTTGGAGGACTGGGTGACTGTGTTGTCTAAGGAAAATGATAGACTGCAAGCCAACGATAAGAGGCAAAAGACCACGAGTTCTATCATGTTCAAAAATGTTGAGGCAACCACGACCATTGTTAATTCCAAGTTAGCCTGACCAAATCGTATCTCTACAGCCAAGGTATGATATTTCAACAATGTTTTTACAACGATTCTATCTATTTTGAATTTGTAAGAATGATTTCATTTTGAATTAGCATAAAATGATTGTGTTTGCAAAATATTTGTTTGCTAAATCGAATATAGTTTTGTTTTGTTTGAATTGATTCAAAAACGATTCTGTTAGTTTTGAATTGGCATAAAAGATTTAGTTTCTTTTAGCGTGAATGATTTGCTTTTCTTTGAATTAGTAATTAAAGGTGTGTTTGATAGATCGCATACATTTCTGTTATCATTGAATTAATTTAAAACGATTTTGTTTGTAAATATGACCAGCTACAGAATCGTGAGATTCTGTAGCTAGTCATAAAATTTGGATTTTTGTTGGTTTTACAATTAAAACACTATCTAAAATTGTTTACTCTTGCTCATCTACAGGTACACACAAATTTCAATGGGAATTGGATCTGTTGTGGCAGTTTAGAACATTCTTTTTGTTACATAGTTTTGATTTAGGTTGTTAGTCTTAGGCAGAAATAGGAATCTGGGAGATTGTTCCCATATTTTGTGCAAACAGTTTTGATAATTTCCACAAGGAAGGTTTCATCCTGTGGTCTTTATATACTTGTTATTTTTTGTAAACAAGAGTGAATGTTGGGAGAACAGAGACTATGGACTTATGATTATACAGACTCGAATAGAAGTGGATTTGTTGTACGGCTTTAGCTTCAATTTATCTTACTTTTGTTCAAGTTTTGTGCATAACAATTTGTAATCAAATTATTGACTACTTTAGATATCAAGATTTGTTACAGGTTGATGTGTTATGATTTAAATTTTGTCCATATTTGATGTATCTCATTTTACTCACAGTAATTACTCTGTTTGAATTTAATGAATAGAAGGTTTATCTTCTTTGTTAAATGAACGGTTAAGTACAAATCTTCGCACTGGGATTTATCTAAATGTGATGATCTGTAAACTATAAGATTGTTGTTGTTTTATGTCTTGTTTGTTCTGTCATTTGTATTCAAAGAGCATTGCAGCTTCCCATTTACGAGAATCTTGTTGAAAATCTGGTGCGGGTTTCTCCCATCAAACAGCTAAATCAAGTACTGTGAACAGGACAAATAGGAAGCGCTTCTACAGGTCAGTTTGTTAGTATTATTTACTTAGTTAGTTAATATATAAATTTCTTGTAATCTGAACATGTTTCATTGTTCATCTCTATAGTTCAGATTTACAGTTAGGATTGTTATTTTAATTTCTTAGCTTAGATAACTTTCATTTTATTCCTTTCTCATAAAAGTTATAAAAATCCAAAAATAATAGCTTCGCTATCATAAGACATTTTACAAATGATTTTGCAAATTTCGATCAAAATTTGTATTCTGTAAATATTGTACATATGTAATTGAGATTTAATTGTAGTGATAGCTGAACATTTAATAAGTAGAATGATTGCTCTATAATATTAGTTAGTAAACTGTATATATATATTTTAGATTTGTATATAGTTTGTTGTAGCTAGTTTTTTCACATAGATTAGTTTCTTTAGTTTAGTTTTTCTTTCATTTTTCTAGGACTTAGATCGGCTAATGGAGCCGCTAAACCCGTCGGAGTGGATCATTCCAAATGGACTGGGTTATTTAGACAACCCCGGACCGGACTCGCTCTTCCAGTTGACAGACAGTCAATTTCTCCCGTCAACAGGTATGTATTTCGGTTTACTTAATGGCTATATTGTTAATGACATGTAAGGCCATGCATGATATTGATCCTCATGAGTGCCTTTGTAGAGGGAGCACTTAGGCAATGAGGTACCCTTTCCTCAGAATCGTGTCTTTCCAAACCTTTTTTTTCATTTTATTTATTGCTTCAACATTTTTTGTCTTTTGAAATTTGAGTTTCTAAGTCCTTTTGTTAGGTATGAATTCATTGCATAGGACTTGGGGTGATGGCCTCATAGCGAGGGGGTAGAGCTCATTCTTCATTTCTTTCTTAATATTGTTCTTTTCTTCTTTGTTTATTTTCCCAACATTTTGAATTAGGGATTTTTATCTTTCTATATCATTTTTTTATAAAGATGCATCAACCTCGGGAATTTAATCCCCTTCTTCTCATGGGATTATGAAGCATGGACCTTTTTGGGATACATGTAACAACCAACCCAAAAGGAAGGACAGTGGATAAAGAATACATATAATATGTTATTCATGAAGGGGATGTGGACACATTACCCCCATTAATCCCCCCCCATTAGTACAACCTTTCCCAAGAGTGACAACATTTGACTAGGAAATGATGATGACCACCAAGGTGAAACAAGGAAAAACTATAAATTCAAAGGACCATGATTCATTATCCAATTAAACCCATAATCACAATTTCCATACCCCAAACATTAACATTATCACCTAATTTTAATAGTCATAACGATATACCTCAATTTGTAATGTACCATGTCATCTGAGTGAGATGATATGAGCATGTAATGGAGGGAATATATAGGAAAATTTCTGTGAAGATTAAAAAATGGCATCATTGAAATTGTTGTCTATACTAATGATAATAGAGAAAAAAATCTCCTCTAGTTAACCCTAGAAGTGTTACAGGTATGAAATAACTGAGAGGGGGGGGGGTGAATCAGTTATTGTAAATTATTAACAATTTCTCTCAATTTTATCTTCGAATCATTAATCTTAATGGCAGCAAGTCTTTACTGTGAAAACCAGTGTTATAAACAT
>ML819744.1:21096-46188 GCA_009831015.1 Picea engelmannii | reverse complement strand
AGCGTCTGTGTTTGCATTTGTGTTGCAGCATGTTTCAGCATCTGTTCTTCATAAACAATCGATTGCCATCAATGACAACCTTGATCATCTGCGCCTTGATCATCTGCGTCATCTCTGTTGTAGCCATATTTCCAACAAGAAGTTGGGGGTAAAATCTGGCTATGACATGGGGACATGTTCTCACCATAGAGTGCATGAGAAACTTAAAAATCTATGGAACTCCAAGACCTACACTTTGCATGAAATTAAAAACTCCTACAACTTTCTAACATAAGAGCATTATTAAATATGAGCAGGGGTATACATTCCACATGGTATATGAAAGATAAAAAGACAATAAATAAAAATAAAGTGAATTTATTTTCCTTTTTTTCTGTTTTTTATTTTATTGTTAAACAAGAGTAAATAAAAATTATGACTAAAATTAAATGCATATGATCAATCATTAAATGAAATCAAGTAAATAAGACAACACAATGGATTCCCTAAACTAAAGTACACAATGGATGAGAAAATCAAGTGTCCTTCAGAGAGTATGGAGTAAGAATTTGTCCATAAAATAGTAGACATAACTTCTCTCCATCAAGGTTGACAAAGTAAAATATGTTTTTCTCATCCTTTCCTTCAATTATATAAGGAGAAAGGCATAAACTACAAAAATTCTTATGAATACTTGGCTTCTCTTATCTCATAAGAGTACAAGAACTCCTTCTTTGAATTACTTTTCTTCATGATCAAATACCTCTTTGATTCTATCTTGATCTATTCATATTTGATCAAAAGCATTCCTTCTAGGCTCATCCATATCCATGTGTTTATCAATTGTTTCCCTCAAAATAATCTTTCCATGATTAATTGAATGATAAAAATATAAAGCATCTTGTGAGAAACAAATTACATTAGGACAACACTTATCAGTGTTAGGTTTATTATCCTTGTGTAACCACAAGTCTTCAATGAAAATTGTGACTAAGGCTTTCCCCTCTAGATTTGTATGATGTTCTTCATTCTTAGGTTGTACCAGGGCATAAGCTTTCTTATTATCTTAATTCTTGGGTGGGAAACCATCACCAATACTTTCTTAATATGCAAAAGGAAACATAAAAAACCCTTGAGAAAAATAAATATTAGTGGAATATGGTGAAGAAATGATTGGTTCTTCAAATTTCTGGTGATGTTCTCCATAATGACCTTCTTTGTTTATCCTTGCACAAATTTATGGTTCTTCAAATTCATCATCACTCCAATCAAGTTCATAATTCATAGGTACATTAGAATCTTATACTTGGTTTTTAATAAAAGGTTTTCTATACAAAGTGATAAAGGTTGCATCTCTATCTAGGATGGTTGCATTAGATAAGTCCATTTGAATATTACCACCCATATTTGATTCCCATTTATTATACAATTAACACTCCCCAAGAATCAAGTACATCTATGACTACAAAATCCATCAAGATGGAAATATCATGATAGGAAGCTAAGTAAATCTTAATATCCTTAATCAATTCATATACCTTGATTTCTTCGGAATCAATCCCACATGCATTTGTGGGTGGCCTTGTGGTTTGTAATCCTAATTCATTCATGACCTTTAATGACATAACATTGGTGGAAGCCCCATAATCTAACATACAATTATGAAGGAGAAGGTTGTTCACTGCCAAGGTGATGAAGAAAGGTCGATTCATTCCATTATCTCTACGATAATCAACGATTTATAATACAATAGGAGCATTCTCGGGTTTTGTGAATATAAAATTTCTCACTGTTTCCATTTGTGAAGAAATATTGATCAACTCAATGAGAGGTACACGAACATTTGTCTTAGCCAAAACAATTGTTACATCAACATTTAGTTGTGTATAATCATTCTTATGTGATGTTGATGGAGGAGAAGGGTTGGTATCCAAAGGAAAGGGATATATACTCAGTTTTATAGGTAGATGTTGAGAATCATCAATTTAAGGAGCTTCATGTACTTTGTTCCTTCTAGAATATTGCAAGTATTTTTATTTTGTAAGATTATCTTTGGATTCTTCATCCATGGCATTCAACATATCTAACCTTGTTGTCCTTGCATCATCCCTACTCTTTTTCTTGATTTTATCTAATGTCTCACTTGTAAAAGTGAAGTTTTATCCATGGAAATCATAGATAGGATCAATATCTTGAACAAGATTCATACATTCATAATTAATAGGAATTTCATTTCCTTCATGGACTTGGTTTCTAGGGAATTCACATTCTCTATGACACTCATTGCAAAGAAATAACAAAGGGATGTATTCTTGATTGACCATATCAAAAGGGGAAAGAGAAAATTAGGAACTATTTTCTCAGGAGGAGGTATATTCCTATTCAACCCCCGATTTCCTCTAGGTTGTTAATTGTTATTAAATTGAGGTCTGGAGGAGGCTTTGATTTTTCCCCCTTTCCCTTTCCAAAATGGTCATCTATCCATAATTTTCTCTTGGGGTTTGAATATCTCAATAGTAATTTGATTTATTTTTTGTGCAAGAGCCATTATTGTATGAAGAATGGGATCGACATTACTCATATTCCTAGGTTTAGCTTCAACCTTTTATCTTATTGCATGAAATATTTCTACTTTGGATGCTAACATGTTCTCCTCAATCTTGGTAGCCCATTATTTCTCTTTTTGGAGATTCTTCAGAAATTTGTATCTTACCATGAAACCAAATTTCCCATCAAATGCATTGATATATTGCAAGAGAATGACATCATCCTTTGGCTTAAGGTTATCGGGGATTTACTTTATAAGATCATCAAAAATTTGGTCAAACTCGTTCATGGATTCATTTTCTTTCTTCTTGACCTCATTGAATTGGGTTAACAAAATTCTACCATCTTTTCCTATGTCCCTGCATATTTTCATAAAATCATTATGGAAGGATTTACAAGACTTAATACTCTTTTCATGAAAAATATTATATCATGATATTTCCTCTCCTTCTAAAGATATAGAGAAGAGTTTCATGACCCCATCCTCATATTCATTAGGGACAGGATGGAGTCGAAAAAAACCATAAAATAAGGACATTTATTGTTCAATAGTAATGACATTGTTTCCAAAAAACTTAGGTAACCATTTATTAGATTTCTCATGCATGTTATGAGGGTAACCTTGAATTATAGACATAACTAATGCCTATCAAAATTGGTAACTTATGGTTGAAAATCCATTGGAGTTTGTACAGGAGGATTGGTAAAGAGAGTTCTTATTGTAGGAGAAGTAGGAGGAACACTTCTCCCTTTATAGGATTTAGGAGGATTAGCATGCCTTTGAAAGGTTATTTTGTTTTGGGTCCTAAATTCTAGGATATCTTGTTATGGATTCACCAAGTGATCACATTAGACTAGGCATTGATGTATACTCATAAAACAAATGTTGAAGTATAAAATTCATATTTTCTAGGAAGAATGACTCAATTATCCCCGAAAATGGTGTCAAATTATTACCACACAATATAGCACCAAGTGCAAATCCTTCACAAGGCACAAGATTAGTGGAACATGTAAAATGTTACCACTATCACTTAGGCACCACATTCTCTCTTTTTAATGAAGGGATAATATCCAACACAATGGAGGATTCCCTAGTAGCCTCTAAGGATACCTATACAATACATAATCAATTCTAAGGTCCCCTGGGGGGACTATACAAACTACCACAAATAAAATAACATAGGTAAGGTAAGGAAAGAGGTGGTAGGACAAGAAATTATTCCAAATTTAAGGCTATGAGGATCCAAGTCAATTTAATAAGTCTTCTAATTCAAGTATAAGCTCAAGGGGATCCAAACACCTAAAACAAATACAAAAGTCTAGGGATATTTTAAAATATTGAGAAAAGGCATGAAATTACAACAGTAAAGTAATAAATTACAAAAACAAGAAATTTGTTACCATATTAAATAAAATATCCCTTTAGCATGAAACAATTTAGTAAATAAAGAGTGTTAAATAATGGGCTAAATTAGGGTTTTAATGACAAAAAAAAATAGAAAATTAAGCAACATAAAATAGCCCTAAAACCCTATATGTTTCCCCCTTTATTTTTAAGTAACAAAGCTCGAGTAAAAACCCTAGGTACTTCCCCTCTTTTGAGAATGGTACCCAAGGTAAACCCTAGATTCTTTAGGGATTGAAGTTTGTATAACATTATACTCATTATGAGATCAACATGTCACTTTATTTGAATAGAACCTAGGTCGGGAGGATAACACTCCATCCCACAACCACTCGGGCTAGACCTAATTAACCTAGATGTTTTTCCCTAATTGGTTGTTATAACACTTTAGAAATATAAATTAGGGTTTCATCAATGTGATTTAGGTCAATAGTATGCCTAAATACCCAAAACATCTTAGTCTTTATGGCTGAAAATGAAATTTTGTTGCAATAAAAACCTAAATCAAACCCTAAAACAATGAAAAGGGTAATTTTTAGTAATGATTAACTATTGGGAGAAAAATAACAGTTCCTACCATTTTTGTGGGGGCATATGGGGTCAACTAAAGATCCCTTTGGGGAGAAATGTGTGGATTATTTTAGTGCGGAACCTAGATTTTGTCCACTACTAAACCTAGGAAAACCTCCTAAAATATTAAGGGATGAATCAAGGGAAGGTTCTCCACTAGATTCCTTCCAACAACTTTGACAAGAAGGATTTTTTCAAAAATGATCCAAGAGGATGGAGAGCCAACACTAGAGAAACAACATCATCTATAAACGAATTCATAAATATAGACATAATATGAAAAGAGATCATTTACTCAAGATATATTTCATCCATCAAAACCCTAGCATGATCATCCAAGTAGTAGTAGATAATCCACAATCATAGAACATGTAGAAATAGAAAAGTGATATATCTCCACAAGTAGAAATGAGTTACAAATGAGAGATTCTTATCTATTTACATGAAGAGATATAGCAACCCTTCTCATTAAAATAACAATATTTTCCTAGCAAAATACTTAATAAAAAAAATATTCCTTTATCTTTTTACAAACCCTAAAGATAAGGCCACAATACATAAATAATCCATGATACAACAATGGATAAGTCAAAAATATCCCCAATGATGTTCCCAAGATTAATTAAAGTGATTAAATTCTAAGACATCCTCCTCAACATGTGAAATGGCCTACTAAAAAAGATGTCCCACAAGTGGTAAAAAAATCACAATTTGAATGGGTGGAAGAAGCAAGAATAGAATCAAAACAAGATCATAAGGTATTGAAGATCATTCAACAACTACAAGAGGACCCCTATTGAATTAGATAAATTCATGTGGAAGAATGAATTGTTATGGTATAAAGATAGCCTATATTTATATAAGAATTCCCAGCTAAAATAGAAGGTTATTTTGGAAAAGAACACTTCTCCCATAGGAGTACATTCATGGTTCTTGAAAACTTACCATGGGATCAAGAAGGATTTTTTATGGGAAGTTTTTAAAACTGATGTTCAAAATTGTGTGTTTGAATTTGTTGTCTGTCAATAGAATAAGGGAGAGACAATGAAGACTCAAGGGTTCCTACAACCATTATCCATACCAGGTCAATGTTGGGAAGAGGTTTAAATGGATTTTATTACAAGTCTTCCCAAGTCTAAAGGAAAGAATGTTATCATGGTAGTAGTGGATCAAATAAAAAATTATGCCCATTTTTTCTCTCTTTCTCATCCTTTTGAACAAAGTACATTAGCCACATATTTCATGGAAATAGTTCAGAAGCGACATGGAATCCCCAAGATTATTGTAAGTGACAAAGATCCATTTTTCACTATAAATTTTTGTACTGAATTGTTTTATTGTTTCAAAACTCGATTACCTCATAGCTCCTCTTACCATCCTCAATCCAATGGACAAACTCATATTGTGAAAAATGTCTATAAGGGTATATTCATTTATTTTCATCTAATAAATAGACACAATGGATCAAGTGATTTCCCTTGGAAGAATGGTGTTACAACATGTCCTTACATAATTCATCAAAATTGTCCCCATTTATGGAACTTTATGGATATCTTCCATGCATCACATCACCCTTGAGATGGGAAGTGAAGGTTCAAGCATTTGAGTAACACCTAGAGCACCAACAATAGGTTTTCAAACTATTCAAGTACAACTTGGCTACTACAAAAATAGGATGAAACAATGCAATGAAATGGAATTTGAAGTGGGGGATTGGATATTTCTAAGGATAGAACCATACAAAGAAATGTCCCTCAAGCAAAAAAAGGACAATAAATTAAAACACAAGTATCATGGTCCCTATAAGGTGTTGCAGAGGGTTGGAAGTATGGATCACAAATTGGAGTTTCATCCATATTCACATGTAAATCCAGTCTTCCACATTTATTTCTTAAATAAGGTAATTGACAACAAGATCCTAATTCAAACTATTTTACTAGAGATTAATAAACAAGGGAAAATCATGCTAGAACCAAAAAAATCCTTGAAACAAGGATTAAGAAGCTACAAAATTGAGCAATTATTGAGTACCTCATCAAGTGGAAGATCCTACCAGTAGAAGAAGCAACATGGGAAGGTGGTGTATTCATGCATAAACATCCATAGCTAATAAATTGTTGATGGAAAAAATTATTTAAATGGGAGGGGCATGTTAATCCATAGACAAATCTCCATGAAAATACCTAGATATTGATATGTTATATTTCTATTGTTATATTAGTATTGTTGGATATACCCATTAATTATAATTGTACACTTTGTCTCCCACACACACACACACACACACACCAAGGAGACCTAGTTTTATGGCCATATCCTCTTGTACATTTTTTCTATTGTAAAAGGATGTTTCTCCCTCAAAGAGGCTTATCTTTTAGTCTTATATATATTTCTCAAGATGTGGAGTTACTTCTCTCTATATTTTCAAGTTATTTTGGTGTTTGTTGTCTAACATGGTGTCACTAGAAAGGGGTGTTCTACATGGTCCTTTTCTTGTTGTTTTCTATAGGTGATGGAAAATATTTGATGAAGTTATCACTTTTCCTTTGTTTATTTCCTATGATATGATATGGTCATGGGATTTCCCTAAATGACTTAACATTATAACATTCGCTAGACATCACCTAGGGGGAAGGTGTATTTAATGATGTGTGTACCCTTATTGATGTGTAATTTCTTATGTTTTAGTTAATGCGGAATACAACATGAGACTTTACATTAATATATCATTTTTATAAGAATGGATGGTATTATTTTATGTATTGATACCTTGTTGGTGGCATGCCCTAGTTTGAGCCTTATGTTTTGTTGTTATCATGGTGGGATTAATCATAGAGGGATTAATTATATGTGAACTATTGATCCGAATTGGATCTTGGACAATTTTTGTAAATGTTGTAAATAAATATGTTTTTGTTTTACTTCATTTTATTTTGTCATATGGAAAAATGGGAAGGTGAAATGAATAGTTGTGATGGTTGGCCTTCCAAAGGAATCCCATTAAAAATAATTAGGGTTATAGTGAAGGAGGAAACGAAGGGATATGCAAGGAGAAAGAGGGAAGGACAATAGCTAAAATTAAAACTCGAAGAAGACATCCTTCTTGAGGTTGAGTGGACGAAGGAATTAATGTGCCTTTTCACTCTAAGAGAAGGTGTCTTTGAGACATGGCCTATTGTAATTTTGATCTCCATGGTGAGTAAAAATATACAGAGTCAATGTATATCTCACTCCTCTATAATATTCTCTTTAACATAATAAAATCTTCAGTGAATGTTGGGTTTCCAAAGTAAAACATTGTCTCAAATGTGTGTTTTTCCTCTGCAATATGTTGGATATGGTGTTGTAATTAGATATTGAGATATTCATTGATTTATGATTCCATTTTAATGCTTGATCACTAATTAAGCTAGCCTATTGTTAAGTGGAAGATAAATTATTTTAAATGTTGCACAGTCTTTGGAGGGGAAACATGATTCTACTTCATTGAATTTTCCATTGGAGTTGGTCATTAAAAACAAAAAACAAACTTATTATGCATTAGTCATCTATGTTGGTGAATTGAGTGGACTCGCATTCCCTCAATTACATATCAGATGGTATTAGAGTGGGTTCTGAAGGCTTGGAGAGCACCTGCATGGTAAACACCCATAGCCGGTACCAAAACAGTGGACAAGAATTGCTTCCAGGCCTACATAGAATTAGAGAACCATTAATGGTAAGGCATAATCATGAATAATATGACATGGAAGACCTAGAAGTCATATTGTCTTGGCTAGAGAAAGGAATTACTACATTGACAAAGTTGGTGACAGAATTGTTGGTAACAAAGGGTAAGGAAGCACACTCAATAAAGAGTGAGCATGAAGAAGACAAGGTTGTCTCATAAGGTCCCAAAGGCTAGATGCTTGGAAACTCAAGTTATGGAAACAATTTTTCTTCGTCTTCCAGTATTGCTTTAAAAGTTGAAGTGAAGCTTGAAATACCCATGTTAGAGGGATAAACTAATGTTGAAGCCTTGGATAGCTAATTGAAATAATTATAAGTTTACTTTGGGATTTATCAAGTCTAAGAAACACAACATATTTCCTTTTCTTATTTGAAGATGACTGTGCATGCTCCGCTGTGGTGGGAGAGTTATGTGGATGCACTGAGGATTGGAAAAAATCCCATAGTGACGAAATGGAAGGCCTTTAAGACATTGTCGAAATCACAATTATATCCCATAGGTTATGAATAGGAGAAACTTATGAAGTGGTAGTACCTTAAACAAGAATAAGGACAAGGAGTGCAAGAATGTAATTATGAATTCAGGAGGTAGGCCATCAAGTTATGTATCTCTCTCGAAGATCCAAGAGTGGTGATGAAGTACCTTGGAGGACATTTCAGCCATATCTAAAGATAGTTGCAGCTTCATGGTGTGAAAATAATATAAAAGGAAAGAAAAAAGGCTCTCTGCGTTGAGTTGGACTCTAAGAATGGAGATCATAACATGGGACAAGAAGAAAATAACAAGAGAAGAGACAAGAATATGACATCCACAACCAAAAAATGGAATAGGAATTGCAAACATTGTGATGTACATGGACACATGAAAGAGAAGTGCTAAAAACTTCAACTACAATTACATCCAAAGTGGCAAAAGTCGAAAGGAGAAATCCAAGGTTGCTACCAAGACAAAAGAAGAAGTTGTAGAAAGCACCTATGATCTGGACGAAGTTGTGGTTTGCACCATATTACAGTACCCAAAGGTGAGTGGAGATAAACATGTGATATTCTGAATAAAATTTCAAGTGAAGAACCAGAAGGTAAATGCCTTGTTCAATAGTGGTTCTCAATATAGTCTAGTTTCCAAAACATTAGTTGATGAGCTTGGTCTGGAAACCTATGATCTAGTAGCCAAGTTCACTAGTATGGTTACAAGGGAAAATTGTTATGAGAATCATTCAAAGATGTAAAATCAACTCTCCATTAGTACTAGCTATGTTGATGAGGTAGAATGTGAATTTGAACCATTGGATGCATGTGGAGTGATGCTAGGTAGATCCTACTTTTGGGATAGGGATGCTACCTTCTATAGGAGAGAAAATAAGTACAACTTGGTCAAGGGTGGCAAGGCATACCTCGTCAAAGCACATCAGGCAAGAAAGAGAATAAATCCTCTAGTAGTGAAACAAGGGCAGACAAGGAGGAAACAAGCCACCTTCATCAACAACGGAATGATGGATATGCAGAGGAAAATGGAGGCCTTTTGCTTCCACCTCCTTAATGGTCTAGATTTTGGGGACCAAAATCCTTCAAATGGGGAGGTGTGATCTGAATTGGATCTTAACAAATGTTTGTAAATGTTGTAAATAAAAAAAAATTGTTTTATTTCATTTTATTTTTTCCTCTGGCACAATGGGAAGGTGAAACGAATAGCTATGATATTGGCCTTCCAAAGGAATCCCATTAAAAACAATCAGGGTTGTAGTGGAGGAAATGAAGGGAGATGCAAGGAGAAATAGGTAAGGATAGTAAAAGAAATTAAATCTCAAAAAGGGAAATTTGATTGAGGTTGAGTAGAAAAAGGAGTTAATGTGCTTGTTCTATAACATCCCCAACCTCACACCGGCCGAGACATGCCACTCCTCAAATTCTTTACTTAGCTCTGAAACTGTCTTTGTAACATTCCCAGCCTTCAACAGTCCATGCCATGCTACTCCTAAACACTCTTTCATGCTCAAATACCAATTTGTATTGTCTCCGACCATTCATGCCAGGCCACGCTACACTGGAGAACACATCTATTCTCTGTGTGGAACGTATTGTAACATACTTAGAATCCTAACTAAGTTATGTCTCATATAATTTTCTAACTTCATGAAATTAAAACATATGCACACACATAACTCTTGTGGAAGCTTAATATATATAAAACGTGAACAAACAAATGTGCTATGTAAATGCATGAATTCACATTGAAATAGTAGTAAACATATACATGCAACATGTACATGCAATACCCATAAGCATACAGACAACTTTAATCACACATAAGATAAACCCATAAAAATAACATGTGAATAACAATGTAGCATGTAAATTAATCACACAATTGACACTTATCTTTGTGAGAATATCACCAACTGCGTGCAGACCTTCCACGAACCTCCCAGCCTTAGACCACACTATTCATCACTCTCAACAGTGAGTCACCCCCGAGCTGGGACTAAACTCCACCCAGGTAAAGGGGTTCCTAACCAGGTTAAAGGCTCATGAACAACAGGAAAAACTCTGTCTCAGGTGCTCACTCAACTAACAGCCTATAGTCCATCATTCCCCACATGCCTATCCCACCCAAGGAAGTGTGTCCCTTCTCTGATCAACAGTCCCTCAACTTCCCCACTTCCATTCCAGGGCTTCAGCAACATGCCGGATAGGAAGTCTCAGAGCCCTGCAGCTTTAGTTCATCACCTTCGGGAAATCAATCCCCAACAATTCTCTCACCTAGATAATTTCTCATGGGCCTGACAACCTTCTTTTTCAATCCCTCTCCCAAGCTAACAGCTACCCAACAAAAGGCTCTGGATACGGGTTCAGGTAAAGTCATGAAGATACAAATGATAGCTCAATGGCTGTCAATACTCCTGGATGATTGACTGTATATCTCAGTGATGGATGAATTAGGGGAAAGATGATGGTCTGAATGATGGAGAGTCCCCTTAAATGAACTAATTCCAACAATATGTATGCATGCCCCCAACTTGACACTTGTCATGTTGGAATCTACTTTGGCCCACTTGGCCCCAACTTAGAACTTAGGATAACATAATTATCCATACTTTATGATTTAAGAAATATTAATATAATATTCCTTAACTTAGACCCTTCCCTTTCCCTAACTAGTGGAGTTTAGTCCCCCATCTCTTTTATCATGGTCGATTTGCATGCAAAGATGTATTTTATATTAAATATGAGATATGTAGAAAAATAGGCGCACGGGCCTTTAACATCTAGGTTCTCCGACCTAATCAAAACATAAGCATCCTAGCTTATAATACTGGCTCACCAGCCTATAAAACATATCAGATACACAAGTATCCCTGAACTCTACATCGCATTCACTTAAGATGTTGTGCGCGGTATCCCGAAATGTGCACACTTCCTCATTTTACTGCACAGTACATGCGCGCACTATGCCACAAAATGTGCATACCAAAATGATATCAAATCAGCTCCTAACTTATGTACATTTGTATTTACATTTGCAATTGGGTTCGGCCTTAGGGATATTACATGTTCACTCTAAGAGAAGATGTCTCTGAGCCATGGATTGATGTAGTTTTTATCTCCACAGTGAGTAACAATACATAGAGTCTTTATATAACTCACTCCTCTGTAATATTCTCTTAAACCTAATAAAATTTCCAATGAATGTTGGGTTTCCAGAGTAAAACATTGTCTTAGATATGTGTTTTTCATCCACAATATGTTGGGTATGTTGTTGTGATTAGTTAATGAGATATTCGTTAAGTTATGATTCCAATTTAATGCTTGATCACTAATTAACCTATCTTTTTTTTTAGTGGAAGATAGATTATTTTAATTTTTGCATGGTCTTTGGAGGGGCAACATAATTCTACTTCATTGAATTTTCCACTAAAGTTGGTCATTAAAAATAGAAAACAAACTTATTCCAAAATAGTCATCCATGTTGACGAGCTGAGTGGAATCTCAGTCCCTCAATTACAGATCCAATATGGTTATTAAACTTTTTTCACACACATTGAGGATGATCTAATCATTCTAGTGGAATTTTGACCCTATATTGACACCTTGGAGGCAAATTTCATGAGTTCCCTACTTCACTTGCCATATTTTCACACTTGGGTGGATTTGTTTGGATGAGGTTTAGGGTATTTGATGGAGTGGTCCTCTCTTTTTCACTCTTCTTAATGCATGCATTGATATTTTATTGGTGTTGGAGAGCATTACACACTTCTCTAGGGAACACTCTCTTTGGGTTTGTTGAGCATAATTATGGAGTATTATATCAATGAGGGGTGTAACCACTTTGGAACAATTATATAGCTCACTTCCTTATTGTGCACATGGTATTGGGAAATCAATTAATGGTTTTGGAAAAAAATACATGCTTTTGAGAAGCATATTGATGAGGCTAACCACTTTGGCACTTCTTCCTAGGGGAAATTCATATGGAGATTATTTCATCAAATATGAGTAGTTGATGTAGTTACATGGCACAGTCGTCTAGGGCGCACCCCTCCTAAGTTCTCTCTCATCATTATTTCTTGGATATTTCAGCTACTCTTGTCATTATTTGACCTCTATTGGGGAACTCCCTTGCCTCTTTGACTTGGAAATAATATTATTTTACTCGGAGGTTGTTGTGGAGTTGTTTTCTTGGAAGGCATGTTTCTTTTGGAGGGACACACATGTGTATTTGTATTGCATGTACTTGGCCTCATTTTTTATTTTAGGATCTTCTTCTTGGAGGGTGCACATGTGGATATTATATTCTCACTCTTTTAGGAAGTGGTTACTTGAGGATGATTATTTTATTAGATTTTTGTGCATGCATCTTGGAGAGCACACTTAGCGAGTTCTCCTAAGTGGACCTTGGAGCACATCCTCCCATGACAAAAATTATTTTATGTATATTGTTTATCTAACATCTTGAAGGGTGCATTGCATGTGGAACTACAACATGTTGACATAGTATTGGACCTATTTTAGTGGTGCACTCTCTCTCTCTCTTTTGAGAATATTTAGGACACCACTTCCTAATTTTATATAGAGTGACTAGTCTTGGAGAGAGTAGTGGCCACACCATCCATTTGACATGGTCAACAAGATACAACTACTCCATTTTTTTGTTATTTCTTGACTTGTCATGGATTTATTTAGGATTGTAATGCATTATATTGTAAGAGAGACTTTGCTTACTCTATATAAACAAGATTTTCTCTCCATTTCATTTGTAATTGGAGATTGGAGAATTATGGAGATATTGATAAGTGATTGAGTTTTGGAGCATGGAGATAATAATGTATGGACTTCCCTTGTATACCATTCTTAAATATTTATTGAAGATTGAGGCATTGATCCGCTTCATATTATGGTTTCATTGTGCTCCTCAATTTTTGTTCATGTTATTGTATATGCTTCTTGTTTTCATTCTTTTATAAAGGCTTAGTAATTAATTCATTTATCATGGAGTAAAGAAATTTTAGGAGGCCTCCCTCTTGATCTATTTGAATTTTTATTTCTTCACTTGTTTTCCTTTATTCTATCAACTAAGTTGTATATTTGGAAGCACATTTTAGCCATAAAACATCTTTATGATTTTATTGATAAGTGGCAGCCCTATCCCTCCTAAACTAGTTTTCTACAACAAATTTCCAAAAAAACCTAATGTTTAATTGTGTCAAATTGGGCCCCTTCCACCTTAAGTACAGAGTTTAAGATGAATGTATCAAGTACTTTTCCATCTATTTAGTTGGTGCAATGTGGTAAAATAACCATTTCTACCATATGGCATACATCAAAGTAGATGTTTGTGACATGTTAGTTCTCTCCTTTATTCAATGTCTTATGACTCCATTATCCCAATAGCTTGGTAGGAACTGGTCACATCATCCCATTTCCTTGTTCCCTCATATTCTTTTCATTTCCTTTCCTTTCCTTACCCCCTTTCCATTTCCACTTACACATACCATACTAAAACACATTGTTTTATCAAGGCTTACTCTTCAACCTTCACCTTCAAATCCACCCACTTCATGGCCTTGATAATATTATCCTTAGGGAAAGGCACCCTTTGAGTTGGATAAGAACCAACAAAAAGAGAGAGGAATAGCTAATGAGGTAACAATGGATATCATGTCTAAGTTACACAAGAATATCTCCTTGATGCTTGGGACTTTACATCATATAGGGTGATATATTTTTGTAACATTTTGGTGCCATTGTTGGGGATAAATTCCATTTCCCAAAAACATTCTTTCATGAGGATTTTAAATATATTTTTATCATATTGGTGAATCTAGATTTGATGGATTGTTGATTTTGGAGGTGAGGACAACAAGAAATCACTTGAAGAACTCACCTTGGTGGCTCCACATTTTATATTTTGTTTGAGTAAGAATGCACTAGAACATGCTCTCCTATTTCAGATTTTTGTATTGGTTTCTATGCATGTAATGTAATTTTAATTTGCAATCGTATTGTAATCGAAATTTCAATATACATATTTCTGATTTTTAATATAGCCTTGTTGGAACATTACCAAACACAATGGTAGAGTTCATGGCCTTGAGGAGATGCTTGAATGATTGCATTAGCTATTTGATTTCACTTAGCATCTTGTTTCATCCTAGGTTAGAGTAGTGTAGGATGAATAAGCTCAACACATGTGAGGACTAGCTTACTTTCATGTAATTTTTTTGGCATTGTTGAAGCTGAATTTTGAACTCTAATAAGTATTTAAATAATAATAATAAGTATGTGGCATGTGTGGATGTTGATATGTATCCATCCTACCACATGATATTTCCTCATATTTCTTCTTAATAGGTTTGACTAGATATTTATAGGGTTCTCATGCACTCCTAAGAACAATGCATATCCCCAAGTTGGATATTTTGATAGACTTGAAATATACACCTTCATTGTGCTTCTTTTATTCTTGGCATTGGAGATTTTGGTTGGGGAGATTCACTTCTCTTATTTGGGGATTTTTCTTGTTTTTTGTTGGTATTCTCACATGTTCTTCCATTGTTGATAACCCCTTGGTCTCATATTTGATGGTTATGGAGAATGTTATCTCATCATGATGTGGTTTTCATATATTGGTTTATCTTGGCATTGTTATATCTTGTTCATGGATGATGGTTCTATCCCCACAAATGGGTTTAATTATAGTGTTAAGAGATAGACATTACATGATGTTGTTGGAGCTTTCTAGTGAATTTTTGCATCGTGATGTTGTGTTATTGGTGTCACTGGGAAAGGGTGTTCTACATGGTGTTTTTCTTATTGTTTTCTATGTGTGATGGATCATATTTGATTAATGTATCACTTTACTTATGTTTGTTTCATATGATATGATGTGGATATGGATTTCCCCGGGTGACTTAACATTATAACATTTGCTAAACATTACCTATGAGGAATGTATATTTGATGATGTGTCTACCCTTATTGATGTCTAATTATCTAAGTTTGAGTTAAGACGAGGTACTACATGATATTTTATGTTGGTCTATCCTTTTTGTAAGGTTGGGTGGTCTTGTTTGATGTATTTATCCCTTGTTGGTGGTGTGCCCTAGTTTGAGCCTTATGTTTTTTTGTTATCATGGCGGGGATTTTACTAGGAAGAACATATTTTATTTGCATGGTAAAACACCTTGATGGAGAAAACCCCCTCATTGCCACACATGTTCATGGTGATTTAGTCATGGAGGGATTAATTGCATGTGGAATATGGTCATTAGTCTTTATGCACACATTTTGAGGATGATTTAAGCATTCTAGTAGCTTTTTTACTATATGTTAACCACTTGGAGGTTGATTTCTTGAGCGACCTACTTCAATTGGAATCTTTTCACACTTGGTGGGGTTTTTTTGGGTGATTTTTAAGGGTTTTGATGCAGATATCCTCTCTTTAGCAAACTTTTCAAGGAATTCATTGATAGTGTGCTTTTTTTTGGAGAGTATTGCACACTTCTCTAGGGTGCACTCCCTTTGAGTTGGTTGAGAATCATTGTGGAGTTATTATGGAGGAGTATTATATTAATGAGGAGTGTAACCACTTTGTGACACTTCTCTACGTTTCATCCTTATATTGCACATGGTATTGGGAAATTAGTTAATGCTATTAGGAAAAAACACATGGTTTGGACAAGCATATTTATGAGTTTGGTTACTTTGGCACTTCTTCCTAGGTTCTCTCTCATCATTATTGCATGGAAATTTTAGTTACAATAGACATCATTTGACCTCTATTAGAGATCACCCTCACCTATTCGAATTGACATTAATATTATTTTATTTTTATTTTTTTGTGTAGAAGTTTGATTGGAAGGGAGTGTTGCTCTTGGAGGGCCAAAATATTGGATTTTGCATGCATGTACTTGGTATCCCTTTCTATTTTTTAAATTTGTCCTCTAACAGATAGGATGATTGGATTTGAAAGGAACATATACAAGAATTCATAGGTTTCTAATAACATTTGGTGTTTTTTAGACTATAGAAGAGAAATTAGGACCCTTGAAGATTATGATGTCTAGAGTGTTAACTTCTTCTATCAGGAAAATTGAAATCATTTTGATTGTAGGATAGCATGAATCATATTTCTCCATAAATATAATCAATCCATCCTTTGATCCATGCCATATGCCGAATGGATAATTAATGAATGATTCCAAATGAATAATTAATGAATCTCTTGTAGTTAAATAGACCATAGATGTCAACTTTATTCTCCACTTGAAGCTCTAGAAAATAGAGAAACAAGCAAGCATAAACAACTACACAAAATTTTCCCATTGTTGATGTAATGTAACCCATGCTTTGGTACCTTAAAAGTTCACTTTCTTGGCCAAATTTAGAGCCTCTAATACTATTTAAAATAGAAAAGGAAGCGTGCAAAAAAACCAAGGTTCATGCAACAATCAAGATTCATAAGAACAATTACATGCTCACGAATAAGTTGGGAAATCATTAATTAATCATATTTTCATGAAAGATACACAATTAAATAAATAAATAACACACTGGAATTGAAATACTAAAATAACACTTATATTTAAAAAAAAAAAAAAAATCACCAACTAGCTACAGACACCAAATGTTCCACCCAACCTTAGGCTCTATTGCAAATTCACTCTCTACAAAATTACATCCCCAAGATTAGGTTATGAATCCATAAGGACAAGTTTCTAGGATCACTCTAAAACTAACACACCAGTCAGTTGTCAAGCTCTCACTATTTTCTCAATCACAAAAAAAATCCCAACTTACCAAATCTCTTTCCCCCTCAGCCTAAACAACCCAAAGAAATAAACACCCTTATCTGCAATGCAATCCCTCAAGTTGTTCCACTTCTTTTCAAGGATCTAGTCACTACTACATATGGGCGGAAAAAACAATGTCGTACTCTGATAGTACTGATAAAATCGATCGTAGTGTCGGATTTTACTTGCATTTTTTGTGTTTTTTTAAAAAATCCTTAGCGTTTGTCAACTATCCGACGAAAGAGACTAGCTTCGAATATTTGGTGGTTGATTAGGTCAAATATCTTTGAATATCTGACGATTGACCAAGTCAATGATCTATGTACCCACATTTGACGAAGTCGATATTTTTGTCGGTTAATCAACGTCTATCTGGTCAACAGTCATTGGATGTCTGACAAAAAAGTGATATATATAATTTAAAAAGTTCAAAAATATTAAAGACATTCGATGTTGTTGCTATACAAGCGATGCTTTGCAAAGGTTATAAGGCCAGATAATTTTAGGTCAGAATACACAAAAAAAAACATTTTCTTAATTGCATTCTAATTAGTTAAACTACTAAGGTTGATTTTTTAAGATAATCATCACTGAAAGTGTTGGAACACACACAATTTTGAAATTTTGAGTTTATAGTTTTTTCCTTCTTAGAAATAAAATCTTACACAAAGTGGCCTTTTAATTTTAAATCAAATTCATTGGTTGTCATTTAATAACAAAGCACATACATTATCCGTCGTTGATGAGTTCCATTAATTTGATCAAGAGATCCTAATAACTTCCATAGTTTTGGAGCTGCCCAAGTTTTAAAGCATAAATCCCTAACGGTCACTTCGGAGTTCCACGCTTTAGATGTTCTCATAAGTCTAAACGATAAAAACCCTGAAGCCCCGAAACCTGAAAATAATAGTTTGTGATAAACCCTAAAGAAATCACGAACATGAGTCATAGAACACATGCCTTCTAAATATTTTATAAGATGACACATGGCATTTATTTCTAAAGTTTTAGTTGGATGATTCACACGCTCTCGGGTGACACGTGGCATCTATCTCTTCTTGACACGTCATCTAGAATGACTTCATCCCTGCCACGTCACTCCGGGAGAGGAACCTTCGGGAGTTTAACAAAGAGTGAGTTCACAAATCACTGAAGTTTTGAATGTCGAAGCATTGGACATTTCAAAGAGTAAAAAGAAATTAATGAAACACCTAATAACAAAAGTTAAACCTGATTAATTAAGACTTAAGGAAGACTATTCGTAATTATTTACTTCACAGTTTCAGATTTCGGGGAACCTCTCTTGTGCTATTTTTTAAAACCCCCAAATTCCGAACTTTTGAAACACTCGAAGTTGATTTAAAATTTTTAAAACGTGGTTAATTAAGTTGTAAAAGCGATTATTCAAAGATTAACTACTTCGTGGATTCAAGATTCGGGAGATTTCCACCCTCTCTACCTTTCACCTTTCAATAGGTATTTACCTCATCCACCTGCATTCTAACCTCCACTTATCCCACTTCATCATCATACATTTGTTCCCTCATCATTCTTTTCATAGACGGTTACACTTCCATGTGTCCGTTATCCATCCCTTGAGGAGCCAATGTTGTGTTATTCGTCTGATTATCCTCACCCCATGACCTCATCTCTGATTCATTTCCTCGTTGAACATATTTGAAGGGACAGATGGCAATGAGATTAAAATGGCCATGACAATATGCTAAATGATTAAGGTTTCCTTAATGACATGTGTACCCAACCCAAAGGATTAAGGAGAAGGATCACTTCTACCAGTAGACGAAGAGACAGAGGAGAGCGCCAACGAAACTCATCAAAATTTACACATTGTTGTTTTATTTAGATGCATGCTATTTTTAGTTAAATATTGTAATAATTCCAACGGTTTTCAGTTGTGACATATTTTGTATAAATATATAGATTTAAGATCTATAGAAGGTTGCTTCTTGTCAGATGTAATAGAGAAACTCTCTTTTTTTTCGTATTAATACAAGTGCAGACAGAGATTCTAATTTTCGTTCAATTTGAGTTATGTGTTTTCTTTGTGTATCCATTTCCCTGAATTTCCTTATGTAATTCCTTGAAGATAAATTGATTGCAATTCAGTGTTAAAACTATTGCGATCATATTATATCAACAATTTATTCGGTAAGCAGTTTTCCCTCTGTATTTACTATGAGTAAAACAAGACCTGCAATCTATGTGAATTATTGTATTATATATCTTGTTCAAGGGTGCGTTCTCTACTTTTCTTTCACTGCAAACAAGGTGAGATTCATCTGCAATTGATTCCTGGCTTTGTTTAACAGTTTTGTAATTCTTTTCCACACAATTTGATATTATAATTGTGACTCAGATAACGAAATACAACCTATGTATTGTTCTATTATTAATTTCATTTAAAGGTCATTTATCATAAAACTAAAGGTAGGAAAAGAACTCATTAAAACATTTTATTTAAACACTCATGATGCCTGACATTATTCTGTGAGCCTTAGGATTAATCTTAGGAACAACATCTTTTTGGCACCGCTGTCGGGGATGAAGAAATGAAATCATTTTCCCTGGTAAAATGACAAGGTAAATTTTGGTCTTTGATGGTGGACAAATATTGAATACATAAGTAAGTCTTATTTTATTTTTCACCTGGTATTCAGTCGAAGGAATACCAGGAAAAACCCAGACGAAAAGAAAACTACACCAGTGTCAGATCCCGAAAAGTTGTTGAAACCAAAGGGATATCTCAAACAGATTGTTTCATCGGCAAGTAAGGTCTATCAACCCAGAGTTACACAAGATAACTTTAAGGTTACGACTGAAGAAATAAACCTTAAAGAAAGTTTTGAACAAATTCTTTCTGCAGAGGCATCAACTAGTAAACCTGAGGTTAAAATCGAAACTCGAGAGGTAGTCATTCTTGAGATAAAGTTGAGATTGACCTGACTAATACTTTTACTTGTGAGAAAAAATGGTTCCTTTCGATCCCCTTTGTCATTGACACTCTGTCGGTTCTCTCCTTTCTCGAAGTGAAGGTTTTTGTTTCCTTAAACCCTGAAGAGTACTTTCTATACACAAAGTCATCCACTATCGCCTCTCCTATATATACATCCGGTAAATCTAAGGATCCCAACTCAAGTTTCCTCTTTCCTGATCATTTAGATATTCCATCTCCTCGCAATATTTTTTCCCAAAATTCATTCACAACCCCCCTGAAGTAGTCGAAAGGTCAAAAGTTCAATCTTTCGAAGTTTTTGAAAATCCCCTTTTTAGCCCCTGAAGTTTGTCTCCTAGGATTTCAATTACTGGTGTTGGTGTTGGTGGTGTCGGAGGTGTAGGATTCAGTGGGCAAGGTCAACCCCCTAGAATATTTGCCAAGGTAATTTCTAGATATGCTCCCTAGGTCCTCCCTATTGTCCTACATGATTTGCCCGAAAATTACATGAATAACCTCCCCAAATTCAAGGGAGAAGGAGATCTAACCACAATAGAACACATGGCCCTTTTCGATTAGTTTGTTTATATCCTTGGCATCAAACATGAGGATGTTTACTCAAGGTTTTTAGTACAAACCTTTGAATTACAAGTGAGGACCTGGTTCAAAGGACTCCGAGTAGGTTCTGTATGATCATATGACGATCTAGAAAATCCCTTCCTAAGACAATAGGGTGAGAAAAAGTACCATCTTTATTATTTAACCGAATTTGGGGCTTTGAGAAATAAAACTTTTGAATCAGTCCTTGAATTTATCTATAGGTTCAATAAAATGTATCAAAAAATCCCAGGCGAAGTCAAACCTTCTCAACCAGCTGTAAAAGTAAATTTTGCAGGGGATTTTGATTATGACTTCGCTTTACTTCTAAGAGAAAGGAGATCTACCACTTTATTAGGAATGAAGGCGATGCTATATAAATTGAATCCAATATGACGACATCCGGGAAATTAAAAACTAAGGTTGCGATGGGAACCAGAGAACCTAGGCGTTTCAAAGAACAGGCAGGACCCTCTGGATCTGGGAAGTTCGTAGATGAAAAAATGGATGAGATGGCCAAGATTATTAAATATTTATCAAACAAAATTTCCAGGATGGAATTAGATCAAGCCAAACCAGATCCATATGTTAAGAATAAGTTCAGAAGAAAACCTAACCCTTAGATACAACAAAGACAAGTAAAAAATGAAGATCAAAATATCCAAGCTCTGTTTAAAACTGAAAATTTCATGCCGAAGGATGAAATGAAAGATTATGAGGAGTTCGAAGAAGATCTAAACAACCTTAGTGATGATGATCTTGAGACACTCTTAACATGGCAGGATTATGAGAAATATTTAGACCTGGAATCCTTTTTTAATAATGAGGAAAACATCAACAATCGGAGATATTCTACCTATCAAGGTCTCTCCGACTCAATACTGACCAAACTCCAACACAAGTATGATTTAAGGCCCAAACAGAAAAATTCTACAAATGCTCCACCAATTTTTTTTTTATCACAAAGTAAAGCGAATGAGGCAGCAGTTGCCAAACCATCAACTGAAACACACGTTGCCCGAACAAAGCAAGATGAGATAAAAATGGTGCAAACTAAGAAGCCGAAAAATACAGAAGAAAAATTTCAAACCAAGGAAACTGAGAAGACAATTGGGGGTTTTAATTTAGAAAATGAATTTAATAAAATTAAAATCTCAATGCATCTGATTGAACTTGCAAAAAACTTGATTTATAAAAATCAAATCGCTAAAGCAAAAAAAAATTCTGATGCTCAATGTCAAGAAGATGTTCTTAATCTGTGGGACGAAAAACCTACGATCATGTTCGGTCCACACATTGAAAACAACATTGAAAACACTAAGGATTATGTTGCTCCATTCTATATTACAGTAACTATGCATGACCATTTACTCCACAATTTCATGTTATATTTCGGGGCCTCTCATAATTTAATGCCTAAAATTATCATGGGAAAGTTAGGCCTCGAAATTACCAGACCTTATCAAGACTTGTACTCATTTGATTCTATAAAGGTTAAGTGCCTAGGTATGATTAAATATTTGGTAGTAAGTCTTGATTAGATCCCTATGAAAAGTATCCTTATGGATGTGTTTGTTGCTGACGTTTCTGCCAAGTATGGCATGCTTCTATCCAGGTCTTGGGGCGCCAAGTTAGGAGGATCAGTTCAGTTGGACATGAATTATGCTACAATCCCTGTTTTTGGTGGGAAATTCACGCAACTGTACAAAGAAAATAGACTGGCATATATTGTAAGTGACCCTCAAAACCCAAATAATTACCCAGTCTATGTTGTTGATCAGGACTTAGGAAATTGTATATTATCTATAGATGACGATTTTGAGGAATTTACAGAAGAAGAAATTAAAAAAAAATAGAAACGACAAAGAAAAATGTAAATGTTAGAGAAGGAATGTGGAAAATTTTCTTCGATGGTGCCTCATTCTGTGAGGAAGCAGGAGATGGAGTTTTATTCGTGGCACCAGATGATGAGTATGTTATTCCTTTTTCTTATAGATTACAATGGGAGGTTGATTATACGAATAATGTCTGTGAATATGAAGCTCTAGTTTTAAGATTAGAAGCTACAAGGAAGCTAAAAATCAAACATCTAATAGTTTATGGTGACGCGGAGCTTATTGTAAAAGAAGTAAAACAACAGTATCAAGCTAAGCATCCAAGGTTGAGATCCTATAGGAATTGTGCATGCATTCTTATAGAGAAATTATTCTCGTCCTTTAATATTCACTCTATTCCCAGGATGGAGAATCAACAAGATGATTCCTTGGCCAAGGCTGTTGCAATCTTCATACCACCTATTGTCTTGAAAATGAAATATCACATCGGTATGAGACATAGACCTTCGATCGTGAACAATGTTCAGCACTGGCAATTGTTTGAATACAAATCAAACAGTTCCTGGAAATCATTGATGAGTTTTTTGAAACTCACATAGATCAGAAAAACCAGAATGATCCTGCTTGGATTATACAGGAAGGGGAGAACCCAGAAAAATTCCAAGACAAGATTGCAAACCACTGCATGCTCTTTCTTAAGAAAAATCAGATTCCCAGAGGCTTAATCCCCTTAGAAAGGTTGTTTGACCAGGATGACATAACTTTAAAGTCTACCTTACGACCTCAGCCCGAAGAAGTTGAAGACTGTAATGTAGGAACAATGAAGATCCCAAAATGGTCAAGATATCAAAATACCTTCCGGCCCAAATGAAGAGTAAGTAAGTTGAATTTCTTAGGAAGTACAAAGATGTTTTTTCTTAGTATTATGATGACATGAAAACTTACGATACCTCTGTTATTGAACATAAGATTCCTTTAAAACATGGTATTAAACCTTTCATGCAGAAACTTAGATAGATAAACCATATTCTCCTTCCAGTGATAGAAAGGAAAGTTAAGAAATTTCTCCATGAAAATATCGTTCCACTCAGGTACTCTGAATGGGTAACTAATTTGGACCCCATCAGAAAGAAAAATAGAAAAATAAGGCTCTGTGTTGATTTCAGAAAATTAAATCAGTCGTCCCTTAAAGACAACTACCCGCTCCCAAAAATGGATCATGTTCTAGAAAAGGTAGTTGGATCTAACATGATTTCCATGATTGATGGTTTTTCCGGATATAATCAGATCATTTTCCATGAAGAAGACATAGAAAAGGCTGTGTTTACCACTCCGTGGGGAACCTTTATGTATGATAAAATACCATTTGGTTTGATGAATGCAGGAGATAATTTCTAGAGAGTGATGTATATCACATTTGTCGGTGAGAGAGACAAATTTGTTGTTATTTATCTTGATGATTTGACGGTTTTTTCCAAATCTGATGCATAAGATTTGTTTCACCTCATACAGGCCTTTGAAAAATGCAGAAAGTTCGGTTTGTCTCTTAATCCCAAGAAATCACATTTTGCGATGCAAGAAGATAATATTTTGGGCCATATAGTGTCAAAAGAAGGAATCAAGGTGGACCCTAAGTGAATTGAGGCTATAGACACGATTAATATCCCTAGGAACAAAAAAGAAATTCAATCTTTTTTAGGAAAGATCAACTTTTTGAGAAGATTTATTCCCAACTTTGTTGAAATAATCAAAATGATTAAAGATATGTTGAAGAAGGAAAACAAAGTGAAATGTATTGTAGAAGCTAAAGCATCTTTCGAGTGCGTCAAGAAAGTGTTGGGCCCCAACAACTCCCCCTAATTTGTTACAAAATTTAAAGGGCCTCCATTAGAATCTTGATAATTATAATGAGCTACAGAATCAACCTTTTCAAATAGATCCATACATTGGCTTGCTTTGAGACAAACTTAAGACATTCACTATAGTATGAGACATTCATTACAAGAGTATATGTCAAAATTTAGAAACGAGCATAGAAATATCAATTTAAACAAAAACGTTAATTTTTATCAATTGTTTACTTTCGTTTAAATTATGATTATGTGTTCTTTCTTTTGCTCATTAGCAAGTTTGACTATTTTGAATAATGGGTTCAATACTTCATCAAATAATATCTTGGTTGGT
>ML819743.1:34114-62120 GCA_009831015.1 Picea engelmannii | reverse complement strand
AATGAATATCATTAGACAATACACATGAAGGGATGAAATACAAATCATGTGGAAGCTACTGCAAGATAAGCCGAATCAATCATGAAGAGACTTAGAAGTCAGACATCAAGAGGAATTGGAGAAAGACTTATGACGACAACTAAAGACGGAAGCGTGGACTTTGTTAGACAAAGAAATCCATTTATATATTGCAGAAGACAATAAGGATGCAGATGGAAGTATGGACTCTATCATACGGAGGGAGCCGATTATATGCACTCTTACATGAAGCAAGGATTAGGAGGGAGCTAATCCTATGATCCATTGAAGATGATGAAATGTATATATCCATGGTAGAAGCCATGAAAGACAATACGTGTTCAGCTCAACCACAGAAGAAGACCTCTTCGAAGAAAATCCTTAAAGTATTCCTGGTTGTCCATCCATATCCGTGATCCTATGATGAAAGGAAGAAGTGGAATCTGTAGGGCATGGAATCTATAAGAAACTCCATGGACCCAAAAGTAAAAGAAAAACATGAAGATTCCAAGAAAGAAACATAAACCATAAGAACCAGTCATTGTATCAAAGAATCACAAGATTACCAGCCTGATATGAACTCACTAAAAGCAATCAAGCAGAAGAACTAAAAGTTGTGATGAAGAACAGTGTATGGAAAACTTATGAAAGCATTGCAAGATCCAGAACCAGAGGTTCTCGCAGAGGGAGGGAGAAGACTATGATGATTACTTGTTCCAGTACACCAAACATATCACTGCATGAGTCATTATATCATCCACAACATCCATGAGTTGGAATTCTACATTAGACAAATGCAAAGAATGTTCTCTAGAGAAATTGAATAAAGAGCGTATGAAGAGAAATCTCAAGATTTTGAGGGATACCAGAAAGAGACTCCTGCATGCAGAAAAGAAGAAGACAACTTGGTGGAGAACCTCCAGTGCACAACAAAAGCGTGGTGAAGATTTCCTATAACATCAAGAGGACTACTCAGTAAATCAGACCTCATGATGACAAAAGAAGTGCTACTTGGATATGTTCCAGTTCTCCAACTATGATATACTCTATCATCCAGATCTACATGAAGCCTTCACAGTGTTTCGGATTAAAGTACAAGTATTACATTATCCATGATGAAGTCCAGAAAGGAGAAAGTGGTTCTCCAATATATATTCTCACTGATGAGTAGACAATACACATCCTGAAAAAACCTCTATCCAGAATCAAGTTTGCATATTTTCGAGAGAAGATAAGGATTGTGGAAATAACTCCCTTAGATGAAAGGGTAGATTCTCCAAGCTAGAAGAAGGTACGGAAAAATATTCTTGAAAAACATTTATTTTTGTAATTTAAGTAACTCTCTAGTTAGGAGGGAGCATTTACCTTTGCAATTGAAAAATAGTCCAGATTGGACAGATGCCTTCCTGTTTGGAAAGTGGACTGAGATTTCTGACGGACAGTGACTTCCCATTGTAGTTAACATGGGAGGCAGACTGATTGCTGATGTATCATAGACAATGAATTCCCATTGTGGTTAACATGGGGAGTGGTCTAGAACAGTCATTCTTCTTGGCAGTTACTCTGAGTAGTGTTCAAGTAGAATGGTCCGCCTCGCTAGGCAGTCATTCTTTCGAAGTTCACAGTTGTGAGCAGTTTCGAAGAATGGTCCATTTTGGAGGTTGATGCAGGACAAACATTCCTCGAGGGTTATACATTCTCTCCAGGTTACACTTTGTTTAGTGTCGGAGGAATGGCCCAGGGTGGGGAATGGTCCGGACAGTTATTCCTTAGGGCAGACTCATTCTCTCCAGGTTACACTTTGTTTAGTGTTGGAGGAATGGCCCAGGGTAAGGAATAGTCCAGGGTCAATAATCAGGGACAATCATTCCTTAGGGTAGACTCATTCTATCCAGGTTACACTTTGTTTAGTGTCAGAGGAATGGCCCAGGGTGAGGAATGGTCCAAACATTTCTTAGGGTTTATACATTCTATCCAGGGTGCACTTTAATTAGTGTAGGAAGAATGGCCTAGGGTGAGAAATGGTCCAGGCTCAGAAATCAGAAATAATCCTTCTTCCTTGTTTGTGAAGAATAGGGCAGATAGCCAATTACTGATGAGGGCAGATATTCTTTCAGATCTCACAAACGTGAGTGAAAGATTGGCCTAGAGGATTCAGTTTATGTTTAACAATATTTTTCTGTGCAGCATGACATCAGATGATGGTGACTATGTTTCACTATTTTGAGGCAGATATTCTTTCAGAGCTCACAAATGTGAGTGAAAGATTGGCCTAGACAAATCAAGTTTATATCATAACATTGTTTCTATGTAGGTTGCTATCAGATGTTTGTTATGAAGATAGTAGACATAGACTACTGTGGTGGATGTGCTCCACTATTTGTGAGGCAGATATTCTTTCAGAGCTCACATATGTGAGTGAAAGATTGGCCCAAATAATTCAGTATATATCATAACATTGTTTCTATGTAGATTGCTATGAAGACTGTATGACAATAGAGGAGGACTACTGAGGTGGATATGTTCCACTATTCGCAACCATTACGTTGTTGATCAAGTACTTGTGTGCTACTTGGTGTGGTAGTAAACCACTTGGATTGTAGTTATGTACTACTATGAATAGACACAGTCGTGTTCTATCCTTGTTCTAATTTCCTTGAAGACTATCAACAATTTATTGGAGATAACGATCATTCAGATGGATGATGAACATAGATTTTCCAGACGGAAAATAGTTCAAAACTTTTACTCCTCTTATATTACTCTATGGTAAGAGTGACTTATCCAGCATCATATCTAATTACTCAGATGAAGTATGGTTTCGAGAGATGATGCAACTGATGGTGATGGTGATGCTCATGACCTAGTCATGAAATAGTCTAGATGACTATATTGATGCTACCGGGTAAATGGTATGTTTTTGTGCTCAAGTCCATTACCTATAAATACCTCTCTAGCTAGGAGGGAGTGTTAATATTATGGTAGCTGCGGGAGGTATTTACCTCCATGTGTGAACCTTACGAGAATAGAAGACTCCGGTAAGCAAGAGAAACCCTAATGAGTTGGCTAATAACCCTAGAAGCCTTGTCGGATGAAGTAGATAATTTATATTAGGCTATTAGCCTCTAAGAGAAGAAGTCGGCCATAAATAATAATAATATACTGAACAAACACATATCCAGAAGGAGAAGTCGGCCCCAGTAAAACTGGCAAGACTACAATAAAAAGAGGGTGCCAGTTCTCATTTGCAGCATCTCATAATTGCAGTTCCCAGTTTTGGTGCGCACTGCAGTTGCAGTCTTGTGCATAGGTTTGGAGGAGAGCTGCTGGTGCAGCTGCAACAACAACAAGTTTCAGTATTGGCTTGAATATCTCTTGGCTAGGGTTTGGACTATCTGATCAACTTTTTGTGATGCACTATCCTCGGGGAAAGGTGCACTACTCTTTGTTTGGCTATCTAGCCTAGGGTTTTCTTCCAAAGGAATTCTCAGTCAAGGTTAAGGTGCTCGGAGGGAGGCTTTGGCCTATGGTTGGGTGACGAAGGTATCGTCAATGGTAAAACGAGCACACCATCTTCCATATTCTAACAAGTTTCACACAATCAAATTCTTGGATGTAGCTCCATCCATATAGATTCAACTTGATTTCCTCTAGGATCCATTTTGAGAGATCTACTTCTACATCGATTATTGCACATGAGCATTGGTCATCTTTTGGGACAAGTATATCAATAAATTTCCCAATTTTTTTTTATGAGTTAGATGGTTGAATCGTCCCAAAATATTAATGGAAGATAGATCCATACTAGGATTGATTTGGGAGTATCTTCCTTCAAATTGAAGAAAAGAGTCAATCAATTCAAATAAATCCCCTTGGTTCCTAGAAAGAAGGCCCCAATCAAGAATATAATATCCAAGTCTTATTTTAGTTGGAAGAAGAATGCAATGTATCCTCTACAACATGGGAAGAAGTTGATTGAACTCGTCATTAGGGGATACTAGAACTCTTCCAACTGGAGCTCTATGGTCTTATGACTTGGGCGTTGGCCCATATACTTTCCTATCAAATGCATTTTTGCTAACACAAAGGATTTATGCCAAGGAGATAGTGTGGACATATTTACCTTTGGGATTTTCGAGGATTTCTTCACAAATCTAGTATTTTCACCCTTTGAAGGGATGTTTTTTGTGTTGTTGTTGTGATGAGAATGTGGAATTCCTCCACTTCTATGGGTAGGGATGCCTCTAGGTCTGGTTGCTCTATTCTTGTCATCATTCTACTATCTAGCACTACAAGGAAAATACCTTTTAGGGAAACGATTAGGTGTTTATGCTATAAGTTTATTTGGTGTAACATTCTCTTAAATAATAATACATCTTGATCATTAATATTCAATGAACTGAGGGGAGGATGAAGAAGCTCTGCGAAAACCCTAGCCGCAGGCAGTTTAGTTTTTTTTGCGGATCCATAGTTCTATCTAAGCAATAGGTGCAACAACAGTTTTCCTCGAAAAAATAGTAATTGGAAGCACAAGAGGACAGGTGACATGGATGATCTGGTTGACTATGATTTTGATCATGCTGATAGACAACTCATTTGGAATATTCTAGCTATCAGGCCCTCTGACATCGACTCATCGGTTTTGTCGCCTCCTGTCGCAGGGTTTTGGGATGCTTCCGTTTCGGACCAAACTCAAAATTATCCCCTGGGCATACAGTTGTTCGATGTTGGTGGAGCTCCAGGTGCTTTAGACGTCGAACCTATGCTTTGGGGGAATTTCTCCCCTTCTTCCCGTGTGGTTTCCTCAGACTCCAGGTGTTCTTCTTCATCTCCTTTCAACTAGGATCCCTTTCAGGTTTCTTCTCTTGGGATTGAAGAATATCGGTTGCTGCAAACTCTCGAACCCTTTCCTTCCTATGGTCACCTGGAAAATCTCGAGACTTTTTTGTCTCTTCCTAGTCTAGTGAACCCTTTTCCTGGCCATTGACCTCTTTTTTCCTCTTCTTCCCTTCCGAAGCCGGGTTTTCCCTCTACTTTGTACCTGAATGATTTTTTGGCCCTTACCCCTTTCTCTTGCGCCAATGGTCAGGATCCTCCCCCTTGTTCCTCTCCGCATTCCCAGTACAAAAGATCTAATACATGCAGATTCGAGTTAGAGTCTTTTGGGCATGTGTTATATTATTTGCATGTGTGTGTGTGGGCGCGTCAAATTCGACAACTGCATCTGATGATCCCTATAGTATTTTTCTTTGTGTCGTGCGATTCCTAGGGGGGGAAGGTATGCCCCCCCTGGTTACCGCCTGGAGCCGACGAGGTTCGGGGCAACACCTCGATTTTGTTTTTGGGTGTTTTTTCTATTTTAACGGTTTTCTACATTGACCCCTAATTAAGGGATTGAGGTTTTGGTATCTACGGAATACCTAAAAACATTGTATATATATATTGTATGGTGAATGATGAAATTAATACAATGAAGCATTGAAAGGTTTTCTCTTGGTTAAGGGTTTCTGGTATAAATCTCTGTGTACTATGTGTATGGGCCATTGATTAATTTCTGTTTTTCTTAAGAATCCATATGCATTGCTTTAATTCACAGGTTTAAAACTTACATGTAGTATCAGAGCTCGTTTTTGGCTTCAGAGGGAGACCTTTGTTGCTGAGGGTTTGGCTCGGTCTTGCTAGATCAAGTTTATCTTGGGTTTGTGATAAACCTGGGTTTAGTGGGAGATTTTGCAGTGGTGATTTGAGTGTAGAAAGAGTAATGGCGATCTATTCTATAATCAAGATAGAGAAGTTCAATGGTAAAATATTTGAGCTATGAAAGCTCAAGATGGAGGACCTTCTTGTAGACAAAGAACAATGGATCATTGTGGATCCTGGTACACAACCTACTGGTACGCAACCTACTGGCACACAATCGACTGGTACACAACCTACTAGTACACAAACTACTAGTACACCACCTACTAGTATGTCGAAGGAATATTGGGAGAGGTTGGACAAAAGAGTAAGGAGTACTATTTGACTCTACCTGGTAGATTTGGTGTTGTTGAATGTCTCAGGAGAATCCACAGCCAAGGAACTATGGGATAAGTTGGAGAATTTGTATTAATCAAAGTCCCTGGTAAACAAGTGGTTTCTTCAAAAGAAGCTGTATCATCTTAGGATGGAAGATGGAGATTATGTGACAAAACATCTAAATGCCTTTAATACTCTGGTAAGTCAACTTGTCTCTATTAATATTACGATTGGAGAAGAAGATAAGTGTATTACTTTGTTATGTTCTTTGCCAGACTCTTGGGATAATCTGGTTGTAGCAATTGGTAGTACCACTCAATCTACATTGAGGTATGAGGATATAGTTGCATCCTTGTTATCTGAAGAGATGAGGTGAAAAAGCATGGATGGTCATAACACAAATGCTTTACTTGCAAGAGGTCGTACCCAAGACAAGAATCCTGGTAAGTCTTCAGGCGGGGGAGATCTAAATCTATAGGTAGATCTAAGTCTCCAGGAAAATCTTTGAGGAAATGCTAGAAGTGTGGTAAAACAGAGCATTATAAGAAATATTGCAAGTCTAAGAAGGTTGATAAACCAAAGGGATCTGATAGTACCTCTTCCACAGAGGAAAAAACTTCCACTGAAGAATGAGGTGATGTTTACCTAGCATCTACAGGTACACATGAATACCGTGATGTATGGTTGATCGAATCAGGTGCGTCATACAATATGACTCCTCACAGGGAGTTTTCTCTGAATATGAAAAATACGATGGTGGTGATGTATTCCTAGGAGATGACTCGACAACCAAAATCATGGGACATGGAAGGGTTAAGTTGTTGCTAAAAGATGGAAGGATTAGAACTCTCCCTAGGGTTCTTCACATTCCAAAACTATCCAGGAGCCTAATATCTATAAGGAAGTTGGATGATGCAGGAGTGGATACTGTATTTGGAAAGGACACTTGCAAGTTGGTACGAGGAGCAATGGTTTTGATGAGGGGAGTTCAGTGTGGAACTTTGTACAAGTTGTTGGGAAGCACTTATACTAATGGCTGTAACAGTTCTATTGTCCATGAGAAGAGAAATAAAGAAGACAAGACCAATATTGTCCCTGGAAAGAAGACCATGCCGTGGCATCAAAGAATAAGACATATTGGAGAAAAGGGCCTTCGAACACTACACGGTAAAGGTATGGTTGGAGGTATGTCTAATTTCACTATGGATTTTGATTTCTGTGAACATTTCATATATGGTAAACAAAATCGAGTAAGATTCCCATCTGGTATTAAAGAGAAAAGGGGATCTTAGAGTTGATACACAATGATGTGTTTGGACATGTGCCTGTTCCATCACTAGGTAAGTCTATGTATTATGTTTCATTCATAGATGATTTCTCAAGGAACACATGGATTCATTTTCTTAGAAATAAATCTGAGGTATTTGATAAATTTAAAGAGTTTAAGGCTCTGGTAGAAAATCAAACAGAGAAGAAAATAAAGGTATTGAGAACAGATAATGGTGGAGAATTATGCGGAAATGAATTCGAAGAATTCTGTAATAAGTAGGGTATAACAAAGCGAAAGAATAATCCATACACTGCTCAGTAGAATGGTGTTATAGAAAGGATGAATGAGACACTAATGGAAAAATCAAGTAGTATGCTTAGCTGTGCCAAGTTAGGACAAGAATTTGAGCAGAGGCAGTGGGTACAACATGTTACCTGGTCAATCGATCACCTTCATCAGCATTGGATGATAAAACTCCACACGAGGTATGGACTGGAAAGAAACCCTCTCTTCAACATCTTAGAGTGTTTGGTTGTGACTCTTATGTACATGTTCCAAAGGAAAATAGGAGAAAGATGGATAAAAAGGCTGAAAAGTGTATCTTTATTGGTTATAAAGATGGTGTGAAAGGTTATAAGCTTTGGAACCCATAAAACAAGAATACTGTTTACGGTCGAGATGTTGTTTTTAGAGAGGTAAAAGATGTTTCCAAACAGGAATTCCTACCAAGGCTAGAAGAACCTGAGAAAATAGAGTTGGAGTTGGATGATGCAAAATCTGAATCATTTGAAGAAGATGAAGCAGCAGAAGAAGAACCTCATACTCCAGTATTGAGGAGATCAATGAGGGAAAGAAGAAACCAAAAAGATATAGTCCACCTGATTTCCGTTCCAATTTTGATTTATCTATTACTGATGATGATCCCAGAATTGTCAGGGAAGCAGTGAATTCAGAGGATAGTAAACTATGGAAGAAGGCCATGGTTGAAGAAATGGATGCCTTGGATAAGAATGAGGCATGGGATATAGTTGAGTTTCCAACTAGAATAAAATCTGTTGGTAGCAAATGGTTGTTTAAAAATAAGTTTAATGCAAAAGGTAAAGTGGAGAAATACAAAGCTCGGTTAGTAGAAAAAGGTTATTCCTAGGTAGAGGGAATTGACTTTGGTGAGATTTTTTCTCTTGTTTCCAAGTTAACATCTATTAGATTTCTTTTATCTATTGCTGCTGATTTTGATCTTGAAGTGGAATAGATGGATGTGAAGACAACATTCCTACATGGGGATCTAGAAGAAGAAATCTACATGAAGTAGCCATAAGGCTTTGTAGTGAAGGGAAAGAAAGAACTGGTCTGTAAGCTAAAGAAGTCACTATATGGTCTGAAGCAATCACGTAGGATGTGGTACCAAAAGTTTGACACATACATCCTTGGATTGGGATTTCTGAGAAGCAGGGATGATCACTGTGTATATTCCAAGCAGGTTGGTAATCACTTCATTTATGTAGTTTTGTATGTTGATGACATGTTGTTGGTAGGAAATAACATGGATGTTATCAAGGAGGTGAAATCACATCTATCCTCCAAATTTGACATGAAGGATCTCGATGCTGCTAACTTCATTATGGGAATGGAGATTAAAAGAGATCATGCAAACAGGAAACTCTGGTTGAATCAGAGAAAATATGTTGAGATGATATTTCAGAGGTTTAATATGCATGGAAGTAAACCGATCAAGGTTCCTATTCCTATAGCTGTAAATTTATCTGCAGATTGGTGTCCCAAGAGACATGAAGAAGAGGAGGACATGTCCCATGTTCCGTATGCCAGTGCATTTGGCAGTTTTATGTATGAAATGGTCTATACTAGACCAGACATTGCACATGCAGTGGGAGTTTTGAGCAGGTGTATGTCAAAACCACGGAAGGAGCATTGGACAATAGTAAAGAGGGTCTTCAGGTATTTGCGTGGCACTACCAATTATTGATTGTGCTACCAAGGAAGAAGAGGAGTGGACAAAGTGGTGGACATACATGTATTTGTTGATGCAAACTGGGCTAGAGATCTGGATCACAGAAGATCTACAAGTGGGTATGTGTTTAACCTATTTGGAGGAGCAATCGGTTGGATGAGAAAAATACAGGTTGTAGTGGCACTCTTAACTGAAGAAGCTGAATACATGGCAACCACTCATGCAAGCAAGGAAGCAGTATGGTTACAATGATTATGTTCAGGTATTGAGTTCGTACAACAAGAAATGCGATTAGATTGTGACATTCAGAGTGCAATATTCTTGGTAAAGAACCCAACTTATCATTCGAAGACAAAGCATATTGATGTTCAGTATCACTTTGTGAGAGACATGGTTGAAGAAAATAAGGTGTTGTTGGAAAAGGTTGACACTTTGAAGAATGTTGCAGATTCATTGACAAAGTCTGTGAGCACATAAAAGTTCTCCTGGTGTAAGTAAAAATGAGAATTTTTTCCCTGGATTGTTGACTATATAATCATGTGGACCCCTAGATGCAAAGAAAGAAACAAGTGGGAGAATGTTAGGTATGTGTTATATTCTTTGCATGTGTGTGTGTGGGCGTGTCAAATCAGACAACTTTGTCTGACGATCCCTCTAGTAGTGATCTTTGTGTCATGTGCATTGGGCGCTTCCTGGGGGGGAAGGTATGGCTCCCCCTGGTTACACGCAACATTCATCTCCGAGACAACGCCCCAATTTGTTTTTTGGGCGTTTTTGCTATTTTAGCAGATTTTTCTATTTTTAGCGGTTTTCTAAATTAATCTCGAATTAAGGGATTAGGGTTTTGGTATCTACGGAATACCTAAAAACATTGTATATATATTGTATGGTGAATGGTGAAATTAATACAATGAAGCATTGAAAGGTTTTCTCCCAGTTAAGGGTTTCCGGTATAAATCTCTGTGTACTATGTGTATGAGCCATTGATTAATTTATGTTTTTCTTAAGAATCTATATGCATTCCTTTACTTCACAGGTTTAAAAATTATAGAGTCTACTAGTGGTGAACCCTTGGCCCTGAAGCGAAAGAAATGTCGTCTAGGTGTTACTCTAGTACCTCATCATCTCTCCTTGGCCCTGGGAGACAATGTCATGTTACTCGAGGTCCATGACCTAGCTGAAAAGGTAGTGGTGGGTCATGCAAATGGGAGGAATTTAAGCCAAGAGTTTCTTTCAGATTGACTCTCCTCTTTGTGGAAGGACTTGGGGATTAAATTACTGTCTGTGCACTCTCTAGCAAAAGGATGGTTTATGTTTAAATTCCATTCAGCCACAGATGTGTGTAGGATCCTCGATGAACCCTGGTGTCTAGATTCGACTCCCCTTATCCTGAAAAGATGACCCCCTTTCTTTTATGCAAACCATGAGAAAATCGATAAGAGACCAATTTGGGTGCGACTTCCTGGTCTACTGCTGGAATGTTGGAGCTCAAAATGCTTTGAGAAAATTGGAAATACCCTTGGAAACTTCATGAAAGCGGATATGTCTTTTTCCTCCTCCGGAAAAATGTTTGTGCCCAGGATCTTAGTTTCCCTAAATATCACGAAAGGATTATCAGATACCCTAGATCTCTCTCATGAGGGTTTAATTTTTAGCTAACCACTTTATTATGAGGGTATTCCTTTCAAATTCCACAGATTTCATAAGCATGGGCATAGAGCTGTAGATTGTCTACTTTCTATGAAGTGTGGATCTTCTCAAGGGAAAATCTCTCGACAAAGGTCCTCATTTTACTTCAATTCTGATCGGGGTGTGGCATTGCCTCCTTCTCAGTCACATGCCATGTTTTGGGCATGGAGAGAGGTATCGGTGAAAAAGTCTGCAGTTTTGGCTCACGAGGTGTTGGGCACAGGCCTAAAGTGGAGAAAAAGGTATATTTTTGGGAGATAAGGCCAATTTTGGAGAAGGACAGCTGGCAGAAAAAGAAACATGTGCGAGGGAAAGCCACATGCAAGGGAGGAAAGCGTGCAAGGCGTGCATGCAGGAAAACCTAACAACATTAGGGTTAGGGTTTTTGTAAGATATTGTAATGGTTGATAAGTTAAAAGCTAGTATAAATAAGGACCTAGGAGGTCTAGGTCAGGGGGTTCCTAAGTTTTGTTTTGTTCATTTGAGGAAACTACTATAAGACCTGGTACCATTTTTGTAAGATGTTGATTTGTATGAGAGTCAAGTAGTTAGGTCTTGAGGGTTAGATCATAGGCTGAGGAGCCTGGTGTGATCTATTCAACCTCATAAAGGATTGTGGAACCTGTTTTGAGATTGTGTGATTAGAATTGTAGTGTGCACGATGCCATCTATTACAGAGTTCTAAATAAAAAAGCATAAGAAGCCAGATCTTTGTGGACATAGCCCAGGAGGGGGTGAACCATGGTAACAATTTTGTCATGTGTTGGGATTGATTGCATGTTACATTCTATAAGTAGTTAGAGTATGAATGGATGAATGGATAAATATGGGAGATCTATTATAGGTTAGATATATTAGAAGGCATGCATATATTTAACAGAAAAAAGCGTATTAAGAATAATAAAAATAACAACCAAGACAAGGTCTAAGAAGATTAATTACAATCCCAGATCCCTACTCTTTCCTAGACTGCAAGCATCTGAGAATTGTAGTCACCCATAGGACTATCTCGGGTGAGATTTCATAGTACACTGTGTGTGTTGTGTTTCCTTCTGGTTTACCAGGAGGGCCGATCGTTTTAGAGGATTTTGTTGGAAACCTGTTCAGATTTGAAGTTGGGTCAACCCAATAGTAGGAAGAGGGAGTAATAACCAACAAATGGTTCTGTTGCTGGTTGGAACTGCATGGGATTGAGTGAGTGTGATTCGTAAGAGAATGAAGGTATAAAAAGGAATGTCCAGACCATGGAATCCAATGAAGGAGGAAATCGAAAGATGGTTGAAAAAAAAGGAGCTTGAGTTTGCACAGAAAGACAACATAAACCCTAAGTTAACACTGTGCAAATATCTGGACAAAGTATGTGTTCAACGACCTGCATGAGGTATTTTTCTGTGATTTCCCACATGTGTTGTAGGAGTGGCTATTGAGGTTGAAAGACAGCCACCCTACAAATCGAATTAGACAGATTGAGTGGAATCCTGTGGAGATCGCGCATTTACAATAAGTTAACAACAAATTCACGTGCTTAGTAGATTTCTGGTTAGAAACTATTGTTGCAGGGTTTATCATAGAATTTGCAGTAGATACTGCAAAGTCTTACATCACAATAGAGAAAGAGTTTTTGAGAGGAAATAGAGGTAGGTATATTAGGTAATTGTATACCTCAATCAAGATTTTACTGTATAACAATGATGTGATGACTATGGAAACATACAACTAAAATTCCCTGTGTGCATGGGGGAGGGGGGGAAGCAATGACAAGAGGTGGAGAAATGGAGGAAGAGATGGATAAGGGAAAGAAGGGGGAGGCCATGGACTCAATCATGATGGAGGAAGATCAGATCAAGAAGATCATGGAAACAACTGGAAAAACATGCAGTGGAATACCCTACCAATATAATATGAATAATAAGAAGAGATCCATAGAAAATAGAGAGGGTTTGGAAAGTGATGAAGAAGAAGTAGAGGATCTTGAGGCTGTGGAGTAGATTGAGGAAATCTTGTGCACAACATATGAAAGGAAGACAAGAGGTCCAAGGGAAGGAACAAAAGGCATAACTCCTATCCATGTCAGTGTCAGTATGGAACCCATAACCCCATGTGCGACTAATAAACCAGGAAGAACACCACCATTTAGACAACCGAATTTTAGTGGAAGAAAGAAAGCAGGAAGTACATCCAACCAAGGAGAAACAACTGGAGGTGCCAGTTTAGGAAGTATTAGTCAAGTATCTACATTGCATGGAGGTAGTGGTTCATCACAGTTCAATATGGTAGGACACGATCTCACCATTTGGTTACCAGAGTTTTGGGGAGAGGCATCTGAGGACCCTGGAAATCATTTATTTATCTGCGAGAAGATCTGGGAAGAAAAAAAATTACAGATGAGGATACAAAAATTGCGCAGTTAGCTATGACTCTAAGAGACTGTGAACCGGATTGGTACATGAGTCTAGCTGTAAATAGTCGACCAGGAACACCACAGACTATTGTAGATGTCAATAAGCTACTGATAAATCAATTTCATAAGCCTAATTCAAAATATCAGTACATGAATGAGATGATTGAAATCAGACAGAAACCAGGTGAGTCTGTTTGGGAGATTGATCATAGGTTCAAACAGTTGAAGGGTAAGTTGAAATATGTCATGAATGACATGCATCATAGACATATCTTTGTGAATTCACTGTTACCACATCTGAAATACCCTTTGAGGAAACAAAAGTTTCAAACTCAGGTAGAGGCTCTACAGGAAGCCTTACAACTGGAAGAGAACCAATATCAGAAGATAGATCCAAAAATAGAAGAGCTAAAGGAGGATCTGAAGAACCTCACATTTCAACTTAACCAGAATAAGGGAAAAGAGAAAAGATAAGTTGTTTGGTGTACCACATGCAGGACATAAGGACACCACAAGAATGAGTGCCCAAATTTTGTGCAGTACATGGAAACAAGGCTACCAAACTCTTTGTCAACGGGAGGACCATGGTGTGATATCTGTAAAACAAAAGGGCATGATCTGTATCATTTTCCAATGATGCAGAAGCACGAGACGATACCCAATAATTCATACCACACTTTTTGCAAATCAGTAGGTCATGATGACAAAGATTGTAGGAAAATAGACTTGATGAGGGAAATAACTTCAGATACCTATAGGGTGTAGGAAGAAATGATGAAAGGGAAAATTGCACCACAATTCAACCAGGTACCACCTCCATATAAAAATGCACATCAACAGTACAACACTGCATAACCTCTGTATAACAGTGCACAACCACAATATAACCCCATGCAGTATAATCATGTGCTTGAATACAATGCACCATGAGAAGATATAGGTGGATACATAGGTGGAGGATGAGGTAGAGGAGGATTTGGAAGAGGAACATGTATCATAGTATGTCATAACTGCCAACAACCAGGAAATTATGCAAGGGAATGTCCACTCCCACCTACGACATGTATGTATTGTCACGCAACAGACCATGATACAAAGGAATGCCCAACACTTTTGGGGAATATTCAAGAAAAAAAGGAACTAGAACAATCAAAATGTTCAGTGGATATCTGCAGAATCCAGGGATGATGGAATTTATATCAACATAGTTACATGCGGAGGAGCTAAGACAAGAGCTAACACAGTAAGACATGAACCAATGCAACACCAATGGGTGAAGAAGAATACTGAACCACATAAACAATTTGATGCGGGGAAAGAGAAACAAACATTCAAGGAGGCCAGACAAGAGTTCCTCAATAAAGATGTTGCCTCTACATCAACCACGCAACACACTTAGAATGTACCAATGTACGAAATTCCATCTTCAATGGACCACACCATTGAAACACAATCTTTAGAGCAAGTAAGTACCATAAAAACCTTTCTGCAATCACGTGTTAAAATACTGAATGATCCATCATTTGTTAAAGTTTTGAAAAATATGCTAGAAAGATGTGACATAGAGGAAGAGAGGTAGTTATAACATAAAAGAGTCAATCACCTCCATACGAGAAGGAGGACAAGCACATAATTCAGACTAAATTCCAACATTGGAGATTTCAATATGGGGGATATCATACTAGATTTAGGCTCTAAGGTAAATGTGTTACCCAAGAAGACATGGAAATGTATGGGAGACCCTCCCTTAGGCTACTCACCTATTCAGTTGAAGCTAGAAAAACAACGCAAAGTTCTTCCAATTGGAAGGCTAAAAGGTGTGATAGTAGATCTGGATGGAGTGTGCACTAAGGCAAAATTTGAAGTGATAGAAATAATGGATGGCAAAACACCTTATCCAACATTGCTTGGGATGTATTGGGAATTTGATAACTGGGACATAATCAACTTGAAAACAAGGAAGATGACATTTGAATCAGGAGAATACAGAGTCATTGCGCCATTATAACCATCATAAGGAGAAAGGTTTGTAGAACCAACTTGTCTAGATTTAGAAGAGATAAACTAGTTGTACATAACCACCGTGCGTGAATAAGATTATGTGAACCCAACTGCAAATGGGGTACTCAGCTAGAGAAGCATCACATAATGTGCTTATGAATCAGATACAGGGTTGGAAAATTGGCAGGAGAGATTACATGAAGTCTCCATAAGAAGGTGCGCAAGAATAAACTCCTCAATAAGATGGGTGGGTATCAAGATAAGAGAACCTCCCAGTTTTCATGGCATAAATGATTTATAAGAATTCCTAAAAATATATAAAGATGAAGTGTTAGAGAATCATAGGCTCTTAGCCCTGAACATTGCACTCATGGAAACACTTGCAAGATGGTGGGGTGAGCACAAAGAAACAATTAAGGACTGGTACCAATGTAAGCGACTATTACACATTTGATTCAGCACAGAGCAGGGGGGAAATCAAATGAAAAGATATGATGGACATGGGACACCAACATTACATTTAGAGAAATGCAGAACACTATGGAGGATGATACCACCAGAGGAATGACCTCATCACTTCATCCATACACTGGAAGGAATTCCAGAGAACTGGTATGTAGACCAAGAACTGCACAGAGGCACTACAAAATGGACAGTATTACAACAAAATTTTAAATTAACTTTCTCATTTGAACATGAGAACCCCAACATGGATTCAATGCTCAAAAAGATAAGAGGGGTGATATTTATTGATGAACCAGAGGTTGAACTCATGACAGAGTATCAACAACAGAACATACAGACAATGAAAGAATTGCTATCATGCTATCATGTGCAGGAAGAAGCACCAGATGAAGACAATCTAAGTGAGATTAAGATCATAGAAATTGAAGGAGAAAGATAGGTAGAAGGTCCATGTTTGGAATCATAAGTATTTTCTACACCTATCAAGGTAAAGAAAGTTAACATTGGGACAACTGAGAATCCCAAAATGGCCAGCATTGGACACTACTGGGATGGATACACAATAGAAAGGATAACAAAGTTACTACACGAGTACAATGACCTATTCCCAACAACCTTTACAAATATGAAAGACATAGAAGGAGAGCTAGGAGAGATGAATATACCTCTCAAACCTGATGCTAGATCTGTTAGACAGAGACCCTATAGACTAAATCCAATATATAAACATAAAGTAAAATCAGAAATTGATAGAATGCTGGAAGATGGTATCATAGAACCAGTGGATGAATTTGAATGGATAATCCCTATGGTATTTCAAGAGAAGAAACAAGGTGGGATAAGGATTTGTGTATATCTGTGGAAACTAAATGGTTGTTGCCTACACGACCCTTTCCCTACACCTTTTACAGATGAAGTCCTAGAGAATGTGGGAGGCCATGAAGCATATTCCTTTATAGATGGATTCTCAGGTTACCACTGGATCAAGATAGCACCAAAAGACAGGTACAAGACCACTTTTTCCATAGAATGGGGATCCTACCAGTACACAGTCATGCCTTTTGGGTTGAAGAATGCACCAACCATATTTTCAAGGGTGGTAATAGCCGCTTTTTGTAGATTTTAACCTTGTACAATATTTATTGCAAACATATTTTCATCTCAAGAACATAAAAGATACAATGGAAAATACAAACATTACACAGAGTTTTTTTCCTTGGAAACAAAAACCAGGAAAACCAACATATTCTATATTCATTCATAGTGATACATTGTTTACAATACAATATACATATAGGAGCCAATGACATCCAGAACCCTAACCCAATGACCTGGATTAGTCAACAACCCTAATTCCTTAACCAGAAATATAAAACCATCGACAAAGAAGCCATGTGCCAAAAAACCACCTAAATATGTGACATGTTTTCTGAGGCAGAATTTTTTTTAAGGAGTTCAAAGAATATAACACATACACAACACTTTTAAGGAGTTCATACATTAGTTTATAGAAGTGTATATGGATGAATGGATTGTATATAGTCTATTAAAAGACCATGTAGAAGTATTAAGTCTAATGTTGGAAAGATGCAGGCGGTGTCAGATATCATTAAATATCAAGAAATGCATCTTTGGGACACCTTTTGGAATATTATTGGGACATATAGCGTGCAAACAAGGCTTGCTAGTAGATCATTCTAAGATTGCAGTTATTGTCAATTTACCACCACTAAAATCAGTGTGCCAGTTGAGGGAAACATTAGGACATACATGCTACTACAAAAAAATTATAAATGGGTATGCGCAGATCACTGCACCAATGGAAAAACTGCTAAAGAAGGATACACAATTTCAGTGGAATGAGGACTATCAACAAGGGTTGGAAACTCTAAAATAAAATATGGTCATAGAACCTATTATGGTATTCCAAGACTGGGAAAATACTTTTCATGTGCATGTAGATGCATCATCTATAAAACTTGGAGCAATTCTAGCGCAACCAGGAGCAAGATATTTGGACCATCCTATAGCATTTGCAAGCAGAAAACTGTCTGAATCGGAGCATAACTACAACACTACAAAATAATAAGGCCTATATATGGTCTATGCACTTCAGAAGTTCAAACAATACTTACTGGGTAAACACTTTAAGATGTTTGCAAATAATTCAGCCCTCAAGTATTTAGTCAACAAGACAGTGTTGGGGGGGAGGTTCTATAGATGGCTACTATTATTTTAGGAAGTTGATTTTTAAGTGATAGTCAAACCCGAGAAGCTGAATGTAGGACCTGATGACCTATCAAGGGTAACAAATGGAGAAGAACCTACCAATTTGCAAGACAACTTCCCTGATGCACAATTATTTTTAGTCCAAATAGTTGATGAATATTTTGCTGATATTATTGAATACTTGAGTACATGGATTGCGCCACAAGAGTTTAACACATCGCAAAATAAAAATATGGTATTCAGAGCTGCAGACTATCAACTGATTGCAAGACACTTAAATAAAATGGGCGCAGACAACATTTTCAGAAGATGTGTACTAGAACATGAGAGGCCTAAGATTTTGGCAGAAGCTTATGAGGGAATAGCTAGAGGACATGTTGACAGGAAAATATGACCATCCGTCAATTGGAAGAACGAGTCTGGTCCGGGGTTGTCCAAATAACCCAAGCTGTTTGGTGTAACTCATTCTGACGGGTTTAATGGCTTCGTTAGCCAATCTAAAAGTCCTAAAGAAACAAAAAAGAATGAAGTAACTAACGAATTACTAATTACCATATATATATGTACATATGTATGACGTAACTATTGTAGATATATTTAAATAGTAGATTTACTTATATTATTTATGTACATGATATACACACTGCAAGTTTTAATCTAAACTTACAAAACTCAATGTGAAAAAATGACTGCTTTGAAAAAGTAGATAAAGAAAGCACATAAAATATTTTTTCGTTTTTTCTTTATCAATCTAAACTAATAAGAAAAAATACTATGAAACAGAAATATGTGGATGATCAAAATCTAGAACATATATTCGAGTTTCAGTAATGAATAAACAACAGAAAAACATGAATGAGATAACCTGTTAGTGAGTTAATGATATGCATCCAAACATCTGTATGATTAGAGAACATCCAACCACCTTGTCCAAGAGGGAAACCTGCAATGAACCTTAAAACTGTTATGAATAAATGCAGAACAATGTGTTGGCAGTTGAGTTTTAATAATGGAATGAACGATACAAATAGTTACTGTGATCTTATGATTGCAAGCAATTACATTGAGATATATTTAATTGTAACAATGTGAATCTAATCATTCAACTAAAAATTAAAGAGAAATCCTATCATTTGAGTTGAATAAACAATCACTCTGTTTAATATCTGAAGCATCAAATATGGACAATATTTTAAAAATAATTATCCCAAAAACATAACAGATTGTGAAGTCTAAAGCTATCAAAAACTATTAGTTTATTAGGATAAACAAACTATAAATGAAAACACCATTTACAGGAAGCTAAAGATGAAATGAAAATTTATGTTCCATTCAATTTTGTGAATTAATTGTCCACCTTCTGCCCTAGGCCAAGATCTCTTCTATTACAAAATACTGTGTATTTAAAGAGTTCAGGCAAACTAAGCATCCTATCTTCTAAGATAGCATCAAATCCCAATATGATTTACTAGTTACAAAAATAGAGGGTGATAAAACCACTCAATATCAAACTGTATCTCCCAAAATTATAAAAGGTTTGTTTCTGTTTTACAAAATGAGCCAAAAGAAATGGATAATTAACTAAGCCCAGAAATACTCCATATTTTGAGATCACCACAAGATACATGATATCTTGAAAGAAAACGAAATGAAGAAATTAGGCATTTATTCAACTAATATTTTCCAATTTTTTTTATGAGAATTGATTGGCTACAGAATCTACTGATTCTGTAGCTAGTCTTATTTTAAACAATAGAAATCTAATTCAATCCATATTAATAAAAAAACATCAATAAAGGCACAACTAAGATAAAAACAAATATTTACCTTTCAATTGAATACTAAATTCGACTCATAAAACCTCAGAGTTGATCACTGCTTTAACACACTCAACATTTTTTATTATGACATTTCCAGTTATTTTCAAGTGTTTTCCTTGCCTTTGTGCACTGATATTGAGTTCGTGTTTTTCACTTGTTAATGAGTCAATCTGAGCTGCGAGGGTATTGATCTTCGCTTGAAGGAAGGGGACATCTGTGTAATATTTTCCTATCCAATGTAAACACACTTCACACCGTGGATCTGGAACAGTTGGTTGAGGAAACACATGACTGTGCGTCAAAATGATACCACTGTCCACTGTGGGTTTTTGACTGAGTTTGATCCCTGGAAAACCTTCGTTATGTTTTAGGCATGGTAGCAGATTATCTACAAAATCATAAGTCTGACTGAGATCCGGTTTATGGTAATTTGGGTCTTCCCCTTCCAAGAACTTTTCGATCTCAGAATCATAGCTCTCATGGACTTCGATCGATTTGATCGAGCTCACATGAAATTTTGTTTTATTCCCTAAACTCCTCGAGATTAATCTCCCAGCTCTTTTTTTATTAAACCCTATGTCCAAATTGTTCTTTGATAGTTTGTGCGAGTGCCTATTTATGGTCTTTGCAATGGTGTTAGGGAAAACATACTGCTCACGCTCAGGAGATTTAATGACTATAGGGTCAACATCTTGTTGTTTGAACATAGGCTCATCGAGCGCAGCCTTATCACAGGGTTCTTTGCATAAGAAAACTGGTCTTTCACTGGAAGGTGCAGGGGGCTTTTCTAGCATAAGCTTATCTATCGCCAGAATCTCTACAGGAATTGCTGTAGCAAAATAGAAATAAAAAACGTTTATCTCAACCGGGATGAAAAATATGAGAAATTTACCTCCAAAGATCGAGACATATCTATGCAATGATCGGGTTTATGGAGAAACTACCCGTGATCAAGATAAAAAGGCTCATTTCCATTCTGGGTTTTCAAGGGTTTGATCTAACTCGTCACAATTTTCTCAGAAATGCTCCTGCAAAAACATGTCTCTGGCAGGCAAAAACGGGATTGAACAGACTGTAACAAGAGTGAATAGAACTACCTGTGGGTTTAGATGGTAGTGGTAGGAGGTAATCCTGAGCTAAAACAATGGAAACAAAATTAGGAACACACGAGGGAAACCATAAGATAAGAAATGGGGGTTTCAGTCATGAAAAAATGGGCGTTTCAGTCATGAAAAAATAGGCGTTTTAGGAAACAAATGCCTTGAGTACAAAGCGTAAATCGAGACCCTAGCTTGTAATGAGCGACTTGTCGATTCAAACTTCCACTACAAACAAGGTATAGGGTATGATCGGGTTGTGATTAACTCTCATCAAATGTAAAGGGTGACGTCGATTGGCTCAGGTTAGGAGAAGGTGTGTTTTGCAAGCCAAAGCATATTGAACATTTAAATAAAAATCAATTTACCAAGAGTTTTAAATGAAACAAGCCTATGGTCCTTTTCCCAATTGATACGTGGTATATAAAGGCTCTAAAAACATAGGCTTATAGTCTAAGAGAAACTCAAAACAAATGTTTCATCGATATGTGATAAGATCCAAAACAAAACAACATTCATTCAAAGAGTTGAAAGCACAATGACCCTTCCAAAAACCAAGCCTTAGATACAATTGCAATATGATTATAAGTTTTAATTCTTTATTCATGCTTTCAGTCATGAATGAAGTATGAAAACGTAAAAATAAATAAATAGAAACAATCAAAACATCATTTTAAAAACCACAAGTCACCTTCAAATATCAATATTTACAGAAGGAGGTGCTGGCAACTACAAGAATTGTCATTTGTCACTTTACAAGGCAAAAATTACGTAGGGCTTCCAACAATGGCGACTTACTGGGAGAAGCATTTATCTCTGCATCACCGTCGAGTTGATGTTAGGACTGCTTATAATGATTACAACTTAAAAAATAGTTGAAGGACATCAAGCATCTCGACAATCATTACACATTCCAACTTCATATATTTTCCTGTTCAAATGAAATCCGGTGACAAATTTTAAAAATGAGAGCAATGATTTTGAAGTTAATGGCTCCAATACTATTGACAGGGCCACTGCTGCCAGTAGGCGTCCATATCCTCGACAGGGATGTCAATTAACCCACTCTGACGCCTCTACCCCATCCAAGAAATTTCAATTCAAAATGAAGGATGCTTATGACCAATATGAAAATTTATACTTGAGAATTTTCTTGAACCCGACATTGCTTCGCTGCCAGCGGGCCTGTTCAGTACCCCATCAAAGTTGTCTTGGCATCATGCATGAATTTACTTGTTTCCAACAGACCTGTTCAGTATCCCGGTGGGTTTACAAACACTTCCCACAACCCTCAAGAAATTATTCACAATCTGATATAAATTTAAAGATATTCAGAAGAGTAGGGTGATGCTGAAAATTCTGGTTTTTAGAACACTTGTTATTTTCCAGCCTTTAATTTTTTGCTTGATAACCTTCATTACAATCTGAAAATAGTTTACTAATTAAACTGTTTTTTCGAGGACAGGAAGGCATCCTTGAGTTGCTTTCTTTAAAAGCAGGGACATGGTAAAGAGATTTTAATGATAGCTGTGTCTACTCATAATTGTAAAGTGAAACCATGAAATCTATTCTGAACAGAAAAAATTCTTTAGTTAGTCTGTGTTTCAGGAAAATTACAGCAATTGATGCTCTGACAGACCTTGACTGCTGTTTAATATGAGGCATTTTGGTTTCCCTCCTTGAACTAAATTGTGTTACAGGCATGTTTTAACTAGAAAGCAATGAAAACAAGAAAAAATGAAAAGAACCAAAATCAGAAAACAAAAATAAATCAAAACAAAAAAAATATGTACAAAGGTGGATCCAAAAACATCACGTGAAATATCTCTTGAGAAACTGAAAGAAAATAGAAAAAATCCTCATCGATGTGAAAGCAGTCCTACTCGTGGTACCTTGGGTCAGGGTTGAATTTACAATTCAGATTTATTTATCTCTTTACTTTCCATTTAAAATTTTCATAATAGTACTGTGGCTTTGAAAATAAATATTCAATGAAAAGCAGAGAAAAAAGGATCAAGTGGACTTCCCTGACAACAATTGTATTATGATTCTCTTGGTGCGCCCAATTGTGTTCATGACTTCATTAATACAAAGAGAAATAGTGAGAAATAGAACTAAAAGAGAACCTACTCCTAAACCTACTCTAACTACTAAACAAATCAGAATACTACGTGAAGTCATGCTTCCAATGTAGCCATCGGAGTAACTCCAATCCTACAGTAGAAACAAAATCACATATTACTAACAAGGATGGTAGTATATCGAAAAATGATAAAAATATATCATACTTACCTTTATCATCATCATTTAAAAACAAGGCAAGCATGATCTTACCATTCCCTTGAACATTCTTGTTGTATGAATCCTCCAGCCATTCAACAATTTTGTCATTATATGGGTTACAAAAATATGAAAGAATGAGATTATGAAGGGTGTGAGAGTTATGGGAGCTTGACATAACCATCGGCCTAAACCGAAGTGCCCCATCCTCCTGACAATCTTCCTTTCGTTCCATATTTTCTCCATCTGAAGGATATAAAATGAGTGTGTTAAAGTTATCTCCTTGATCTCTAAATAAAGTGAAGATAATCTTACCATTCCCTGAAAACTTTTCGAGATATGAATACTCCAACAGATCTGCAATACTATCATGATACATGCAATTACTGACATGGGATTGTTCGAAATAATTCACATGTGACAAATATTCTCGGTGCAAATAAAGTATTAGACTATCAAGGAAAGAATCTTGTAAAACGGTCGGACCAATATGGCGAGAACTTATCATGTTTCTCGATCGGAAAATAAGTGTTTCATTCTCTTGAAACTTTGCATTGAGCTTAGATATTTCAAGGTTAACTATTTGAGGTGAACTAGATGGAACGACCAATATTTTTGAATAATCATCATTGATAATAATATTTGGCCGATTATACTTTTCAACCTCAAATTGATCATGGAAAAATTTAGATCCTTCTCGAAACACAGATTGGGATGAATCAACAGAAGATGCAATTTGGGACTCGTTCAAATCATTTCTTGATTTACCCATAGATAATTGATGAGGATAAAAATTAATATGTTCATGGGCAGAATTATTTCCCTCTTTATCTTCTATTCAGTGATCTCTTTGTACTTGATTACATAATGTTGAATTCTTCCAGGGTAATATGGAGCATGCAATCACACAACATTAGGATAAAAAATATCAGGGTACAAGGAATAATATGTAGAAGAATTAAGGAGACAAAATGCATCTCTTGAAATGATAGGTATATGCATTTCGAAATCTAGTTTTGTCCCCTCTCCTTGTATAAACTGATCATCCTCTGTTGCATTCTCTTTCAAAGAATACGAGACAATTTCTAAGAGACAATTTGGTTCATTGTGCAAGGGAAAAATTGAGGGCAAATCACTAGATATAGAAGGTTGATTAATAGTATGACTAATGATTTTGTCTCCTATTGATTGATCATGGATTTGTTTAACTAAATTAGGGGAAGATTTATCGTCCACATGATTATCAACTTCACATTCGACCTCTTTTACTTTAGAAACTGTTATAAAATCTATGAGAGTGTGACAACTGTCGTCTTTTAAAGTCAAGGTTCCTTCTTCGACGGGAGGAGACATTGTTTGCAAACAATGATTAGATGTGAAAATTGCATTTTGTAAAGGATGATGTTGCTCATGATTTGCCAAAATGAAAGAAGTTGACAAAAATTGTGTTTCTTCAAAATCTTCAAGATCAACATATAATTCTGAACCATCTTGAGATTGAGTGTTAGTGCTCAATTTAGATTGGTTAACCATTAATTGATCTTGCTCGTCTGAGAGAGAAATGAGATATTTAAACCACTCATTAATAAGCGACATTTCTTTCAAAGGGAACCTAGTACAAACATGAATAAACCTAATTGCAAAATCATCGAATGATTCACCATTTTCTTTTCTTAAGTAACTTAATTCTTCACTTAATTCATCATAATCATAATTGTTAAAGTCTGATAAAAACTCAATTACAAACTCAGAGAAAGAATGAATCGAATTAGCTGGAAAAGATTCAAACCAACATTTAACCCGATCTCGGAAAGTGAGAGAAAACAATCTGCATGTAACATTAGGATCAATGATCTTGTGTCTTAAACATTTATAATTTTTTTAGAAATATGGTCTACTGCAGATGTGTTCCCTTCACCATCAAAGGTGAGTTCTGAAAAGAGATTAGATGTCTTGTTGGGAATAACTGGTAGTGAGAATTGGAAAGCATGTTCCAACACAATGATTTGGGGAGCCATGGGGAAATTGAATACATTCGAAATAAAGGCTCCTTCAAGGCCATATTGTTAGTCTGGCCCTCCTTCTAGTGCCATTTGTTGATGGGCGAATATGACCGTGAGTCGATTGGAAGAACGAGTCTAGTCCGGGGTTGTTCAAATAACCCAAGCCGTTTGGTGTAACTCATTCTGACGGGTTTAATGGCTCCATTATCCAATCTAAAAGTCCTAAAGAAACAAAAAAGAATGAAGTAACTAACTAATTACTAATTACCATATATATATATATATATGTACATACGTATGACGTAACTATTGTAGATATATTTAAATAGCAGATTTACTTATCTTATTTATGTACATGATATACACACTGCGAGTTTTAATCTAAACTTACAAAACTCAATGTGAAAAAATGACTGCTTTGAAAAAGCAGATAAAGAAAGCACTTAAGATATTTTTTCATTTTTTCTTTATCAATCTAAACTAATAAGAAAAAATACTATGAAACATAAATATGTGGATGATCAAAAGCCAGACCATATATTCGAGTTTCAATGATGAATAAACGACAAAAAAACATAAGTGCGCTAACCTGTTAGTGAGTTAACGATATGCATCCAAACATCTATACGATTAGAGAACATCCAACCACCTTGTCCAAGAGGAAAACCTACAATGAACCTTAAAACTGTTCTAAATAAATGTAGAACAATGTGTTGGCAGTTGAGTTTTAATAACATAATGAATGATACAAATAGTTGATGTGATCTTATGATTGCAAGCAATTACATTGAGATAAATCTAATTGTAACAACGTGCATTTAATCATTCAACTAAAAATTAAAGAGAAATTCTGTCATTTGAGTTGAATAAATGATCACTCTGTTTAATATCTGAAGCATCAAATATGGACAATATTTTAAAAGGAATTATCCCAAAACATAAAAGATTGTGAAGTATAAAGCTATCAAAAACTATTAGTTTATCAGGATACACAAACTATAAATGAAAACACCATTTATAGGAAGGTAAAGATGAAATGCAAATTTATGTTCCATTCAAGTTTGGGAATTAATCATCCACCTTCATCCCCAGGCCAAGACATCTTCTATTACAAAATACTGTTTATTTAAAGAGTTTAGGAAAACTAAGCATCCTATCTTCTAAGATATGATCAAATCCCAAGATGATTTACTAGTTACAAAAATAGAGGGTGATAAAACCACTCAATATCAAACTGTATCACCCAAAATTATAAAAGCTTTGTTTCTGTTTTACAAAATGAACCAAAATAAATGGCTAATTAACTAAGCCCAGAAATACTTCATATTTTGAGATAACCACAAGATACATGATATCCCGAAAGAAAACAAAATGAAGAAACTAGGCATTTATTCAACTAATATTTTCCAATTTTTTTATGAGAATTGACTGGCTACAGAATCTGTTGATTCTGTAGCTAGTCTTATTTTAAACAACAGTAATCTAATTCAATCCATATTAATAAAAAAAAATCAATAAAGGCACAACTAAGATAAAAAAAAATCTTTACCTTTCAACTGAATACTAAATTCGACTAATAAAACCTCAGAGTTGATCACTGCTTTGACACACTCAACATTTTTTATTATGACATTTCTAGTTCTTTTCAAGCGTTTTCCTTGCCTTTGTGCACTGATCTTGAGTTCGTGTTTTTCACTTTTTAATGAGTCAATCTGAGCTGCGAGGGTCTTGATCTTCACTTGAAGGAAGGGGACATCTGTGTAATATTTTCCTATCCAATGTAAACACACTTCACACCGTGGATCTGGAACAATTGGTTGAGGAAACACATGACTGTGCATCAAAATGCTACCACTGTCCACTGTGGGTTTTTGACTGAGTTTGATCCTTGGAAAACCTTCGTTATGTTTTAGGTATGGTGGTAGATTATCTACAAAATCATAAGTCTGACTGAGATCTGGTTTATGGTAATTTGGGTCTTCCCTTGTCAAGAAATTTTCGATCTTGGAATTGGAGCTCTCATGGACCTTGATCGACTCGATTGAGATCACATGAACTTTTGTTTTATTACGTAAACTCCCTGAGATTAATCTCCCATCTTTTTTGTTATTAAACCCTATGTCCGAATTGTTCTTTGACTGTTTGCACGAGTGCCTATTTACGGTCTTTGCAATGGTATTAGGGAAAACATACTTCTCACGCTCAGGATATTTAATGACTCTAGGGTCAACATCTTGTTGTTTGAACATAGGCTCATCGAGCGCAACCTTATCACAGGGTTATTTGCATAATAAAACTGGCCTATCACTGGAAGGTGCAGGGGGATTTTCCCGCATAGGCTTATCTACCACAATAATCTCTACAGGAATTGCTGTAGCAAAATAAAAATAAAAAACGTTTATCTCAACTGGGACAAAAAATATGAGAAATTTACCTCCAAATATCAAGACATATCTCTGTAATGATCGAGTTTATGGAGAAACTGCTATTGGAAGATTGGTTGTTGTCATTGATGTCAACCCTAGTCATGGGTTTTGGATCGCAAGATTGATGAAGGTATTTGGACATGAAGGAAAATGCACATGCAGATACAACACCCATGGATGGATAATATACATCATGTTGTTTCTGGTGGTATGTGGAACATCACGTGGATCCTCATGGTTGAGGAGAAATGAATTTTTGAAGATGACAAAGTGAATTGAAGAAGGAAGTACATGTAGGCCCTGAAGATAATTAAAGAAAA
>ML819743.1:7616-34064 GCA_009831015.1 Picea engelmannii | reverse complement strand
GGAAGTGACATAAATGGTATAAATAAACATCATTATACATTCATTTGATACAAGTCAAATTTCAGAGGTAATAAGAAGAAAAGAAGGTCGGATTTCAAGGGAGGATGAAGTCTTTTGGTGATGTGTTCTAAGGTATGTTATTTCCAGGTCATATTACCATTTTTGATATAACGTTTTTTCTAGAACGATTCAGATGGTGAAATCGCTATCGTATTGAGAAGACATATCAAGGTATCTCTGGTAAAATGTTCAACTCTTGATTCACTATAATTATGGAGATACACTCTGTGGAAGATAGGGTTTTTGACCAGTCCTAAAGCTAGTCAATAAACAGGTGTTCCGGGTAAAACAATCATAACTTATTCATAGAGAATCCAAATGAAGTGGGACAAATTTCATTGGAAAGAGTACAGACTGTAGTTTCTTTTGTGTGAGTTTCAGAATTGTATGTTAATTATGGAGCACGAGGCATTCTGTGCAAGTTCACTCTCCTAAATAGACCAAAATTGAATAAAGTCTACCATTCTTTCTATAACCTATTTTTGGGGAGGATTCAAGGATGGAGAGATCAACTCTCTCTTGATATTGGAGGATTGCATCTTCCTCTTGGAGGTTTATTCCTCTCTTTACATTTGGAAGCTGTAGCTACCTTTGGAAGTCATTACTTCCCTTGAACAAAAACTATTGATTATTTCTCATATATTGTGCATGGTGTATTGTGGTGTATTGGTGTAACTCTTATACTATTGTTCATTGCTCATTGGATATAATTGAATGGTTTAAGTATAAGTTTAAAAGGGTTTTTAAATTGTACTTGATATTGATTCACCCCCCTCTCAGTATCAACAACTGCATGTGATGAAGGTAAACAGGCTCATTTCCATTCTGGGTTTTCAAGTGTTTGATCTAACTTGTCACGGTTTGCTCAAAATGTCTCCCACAAAAACGTGTCTCTGGCAAAGCAAAAATGGGATTGAACAGACTATAAAAAGAGCGAATAGAACTACCTGTGGGTTTAGATGGTAGTGGTAGGAGGTTATCCCGATCTAAAATGATGGAAACAAAATTAGGAACACACCAGGGAAACCATAAGATAAGCAATGGGGGTTTCAGTCATGAAAAAATGGGCATTTCAGGAAACGAATGCCCTGAGTACATAGATTAAATCGAGACCCTATCTTGTAATGAGGGACCTATCGATTCAAACTTCCACTACAAACAAGGTACATGGTATGATTGGTTTGTGATTAACTCTCATCAAATTTAAAGGGTGAAGTCAATTTTCTCAGGTTAGGAGAAGGTGTGTTTTGCAAGCCAAAGCATATCGAACATTTAAATAAAAATTGATTTACCAAGAGTTTTAAATGAAACAAGCCTATGGTCCTTTTGTCAATCGATATGTGGTATATAAAGGCTCTAAAAACATAGGCTTATAGTTTAAGAGCAACTCAAAACAAATGTTTCATCGATACGTGATAAGCTCCAAAACAAAACAACATTCATTCAAAGAGTTGAAAGCACAATGACCCTTCCAAAAACCAACCCTTAGATACAATTGCAATACGATTATAAGTTTTAATGCTTCATTCATGCTTTCAGTCATGAATGAAGTATGAAAACGCAAAATAAAATAAATAGAAACAATAAAAACATATTTTTACAACCCACAAGTCACCTTCAAGTAACAATATTTATAGAAGGAGGTGTTGGTAGCTATAAGAATTGTCATTTGTCACTTTACACGGAAAAAATTATGTAGGGCTTCCAACATGACATTATGTAGGAAAAACTACTGCATAAAAGGTATTGAGCGTAGGACTATGGTGGCCAAAAATTCACAAAGATGTTAAGGAATATTGCCAGAGATGTGATGTCTCTCAGAGGTTTGGTAAACCTAATAGAAGAGATTAGATGCCCCTAAGACCACAAGTAACTTTGTAGGTATTTGACAAATGGGAAATAGACTTTGTGGGACCAATTAACCCATCGACAAGAAGGTCAGGAGCAAGATATATCATTACTTCAACAAAATAATTAACAATATGGGCAGAAGAAGCACCAGTAAAATATTGCATCACAAAGACAACAACACACTTTTTATTTGAGCAAGCGATCACTAGTTTTGGCTATCCAAGGATTTTGATGAGTGACCAAGGTACTCACTTTATCAACAACACTATCAAGGCTATGAATGAGGAGTTTAAAGTCTATCATCAGAAGAGTACACCATACCATCCTTAAGCAAATGGAACAGTAGAGGGCTTCAATAAGATATTGGAGAATTCTATGACAAAGATCTACAATGCTAACAAGGATGATTGGGACTTGAATATACCACAAGTAATATGGGCATAAAGGACTACATGTATGAAGTTGATAGGATAGACACCATTCAGATTGGTGTATGGGCAGGAAGCAATAGTACCATTAGAATTTCTGGTACCCATCCTGTGTGTAGCAACAATCACCAACATGAAAAAAAGAGGCATAGTAAAGGAAAGGATCAATCAACTAATGGATATGGAAGAGGATAATATTCTGGAAGGATTTCATCAAGAAGTACAGAAATCAAGAGACAAATCTTGGCATGACAAGCATATCAAGAGGAAGAGTTTCAAGGAGGGAGACCTAGTTTTTCTCTATGACAACAAATATTTTCAACATCCTGGTAAATTCATAATGCATTGGTTGGGGCCCTATGCAGTAAATACTATCACAGATGGGGGATACATGCAACTAAAGGATCTGAAGGGAACATAGCTAAAATGAATGATCAATGGGAGTCGATTGAAATTGTACAGGGACAGTCGATCTCCTAACACTTAAAAGTTACAACGTAGTAAGAAAGACATGTACATAGTGTACTATAGTAGAAGCTAGGATAGAAAAATGACAAAAAGATAAAAATGAGAAAAAGAGGGAAAAAGAAAAAAAAGAAGAAGAAAGAAAATAAAAAAATTACTGGGAAACATGGCACGCAGAAAAAGTGGACTTAGAACGACAAACGGAAAAAGGTCCACGCACAGCAGAACCGCAACATGAAGCAAAAGAATGCACACTAACGAAAAATCAAAGCATAATTGCAGAGCACACTTAAAAAGTTTTAGCGCATGGGAAAAAGGACAAATGATTAGAAAAGCGAAAAATGACGGTCACGAAAAAAGGTGCCAACTGGCGGGATTTATGAAAATTAAATGCAGCGTATGCATACAGATTTATTGCATTAATTGCATCCAGGGATGCTTCTCCGAGAAGTTTCACAACATTGATGACACCTTCTATATAAAGGGGAAACGTGGACATATTACAACTTATTGTGAAATCACAAACTTGCAACGATAGAGAGCACATAGAGCTGAAGCGAATAAATGAGTGCACAACGTGAACCAATCGAAGCCCATTCGTTGAAAGGTGAGAAATACCCACGATGGCACCGCCAAATATTGGTGCACCAATCCAAACAATGAGGAAAACTGATAACAGTGTTGGAGTTCCTCATGAAACCGTGAAGGCAAAACAAGAAACCACACGTAGAGAGGAATTCGTCGATGTTGACGCGATTCCCTCGCCACGAGTAGAACCAACAGTCCCTACAATGGTAAAGGAAGAAACACAAGCGTCGAAAATATCTTCCATGGAAATTGATTCACATGATGGTGTGTAGGGCCACAAAACAGACGATGCAGGAAACCTACAACAACTTGCGAGGTCCAAAGAAGCCCAAAGAAAAAATGGCGAAGCCAATGCATGCATAGAGGATGCGGTGCTAAGACCACATCCTGAAGTAGGGTCTGCACTGTAGTAGGAAGGGATGTTGGAAGATCTGACCGGGAATCCAGACTCGGGCACATAACACATACAAACAGAGGTTGGGACCTCTAGCGCATCGGTCAGAAGAAAGGGAAAACAACCCATGGCATGGTCCCCACGCAAGAATCCCGATGCATCCATCATATTAACACACATTCCTGAGGGAGTGTAGGCCACTCCAACACTTTTGGGCTGCATGGAAAAGTTGAAGTATTCGAACCACGATGTGGTTGACGCTAGCAAATTCCCAGAATTTGTGCAGTAGGTATACATGGACAACATAACCACAGGTTCCTTCGGTGATCCTATACTACAACCAAAGGCATGGGCAACTAGCTTGGCCAACACATGTATCCTCAACTTAGTCGAAATTCCCCATTTTGGTAGGGGGAAGGAAATAAATAACTGTGTCAAGCAGGTAATAACAGTCCTCCATGGAGGATTCCTATTGTTGGAGGAGCCCATCTCAATAGACGTGGAACTAATTGAATTCATCACAGGACTGCCATCTATGGGCGAGAGTCCTTTGCAATACTTGGATGAAAAAATGAAGGAGAAATCCATGGTCGAGGAGATGAAGAAAACTTACGACACAGAGAGGGGCTTGTGTGGGATCATAATCAAGAGGATCAATGATGCAACAACCAAAATGGCCACCAAAATCATGGTCTCTAAGATGATTAGGAAATTCCACAAGGAGGAAGTCCCTGTCGGGGTCATCGTAGATGCAACACAGTGCGCCAATGGAACCATGCTTAAATAGGACCCTTATTTGTTAAACCTGTTCCTCGATGACTACAAATACGTGTTGGATTTGAGGACAAAATTCCACTATTCTTGGCTACTGATCCTGATAGTGTTAGTTGGGTGGAGGGAGCCATCTTTGAAAATTCCACTATTTTTGGCATGGTATGAAATGTGCCATCTTTGAAAATCTGTCCACCACTACAAATATTGAATCATATCCCCTTTGTGTCCTTGGTAGTCCTAATATGAAATCCATTCTCACTGCATCCCATGACCTTTCAGGTATGGGTAAGGGCTGGTATAACCCCGCGTTCTGCCTCTTTCCCTTCATGTGCTGGAAAATTATGCATTTGTCTACAAATTTCTTAACATCCGTTCTCATCCTCAGCCAGTAATATGAACCATTAATCTTTGAGAACGTTTTGTCATGAACGAAGTGTCCGACCAATCCTCCGCTGCGCTTCTCCTTCAACAGATTCTCCCTCATGGCGCATTTCATAATAAATAGCCGATTTCCTTTGAACAATAATCCATCCTGGATCATATACTCGGTCCATTGGCTTCTGTCCCTGAGAATTGGATTCTCATACACCTCATATTCCTCTTTGAAATTTGGATCATCCCGGTACAATTCTTTGAGGTTATCAAAACCCAAAGTCTTGACTTTGAATTCTAGCATAAGCAAACATTTCTTGCTCAAAGAGTCAACAACTTTGTTAGCAGTTCCAGAAATATGCTTGATCGCAAAAGTAAAATTCTGCATGAACTCAACCCATTTAGCATGTTTTTGGTTCAACTTCTCTTGTCGAGTCACAAATTTCAAAGCGTGATTATCACTGTACAAAATGAACTCTTTGGGAACCAAATAGTGCCTCCATTTCTTCAGTGCTTGTATGACTGCGTAGAATTCTTTGTCATATGTGGAGTAATTGATCTTTGCTTCATTAAGTTTTTCACTGAAATACGTGATCGACCTGTTGTCTTGACTCAAGACTGCTCCAATGGAAAATCCACTCACGTCATAACTGACCTGAAATGTCTTGCTAAAATCTAGCAAAACTAGAATTGGTTGCTCAATGATCTTCCTTTTCAGCAGGTTGAAGCTCTTCTCTTCTTTGTCTATCCAGTGAAAATATTTATGCCGCTTCTTCACCGTATCCATCATCAATGTGCTAATTTCACTAAATTTTCGGATGAATTTCCTGTAGAAGCTAGCCAACCATGGAAGATTCGAACTTCAAATACGCTCTTCAGCGATGGCCAATCCTTAATCGCCTTTATCTTCTTCGGATCTATTTTCAATTCATTTGCAGAGATAAAAAAAACCCAAATAAATGAGTTCTGTCCTCATAAATGACGATTTCTTCATATTGATCAACAATTTCTCTTGTTGCAATCTCCTCATCACGACAACTAAATGCTTCAAGTGTTCTGCTTCAGTTTTGTTGAAGATTAATATATCATCAAGACATACAATCACATATTTTCCAATGAAGTCCTTCAGAACCTCGTTCATTAACCTCACGAAGGTGCTCGGTGCATTCGTCAAGACAAATGCCATGACAAGCCATTCGTATAACCCCTCATTGGTTTTGAATGCTGTCTTCCATTCATCACCTTCCCTCATTCTAATGTGATGGTATCCGCTTTTCAAATCAATCTTTGAAAAATATTTTTCTTCACTCAAGCAATCCATCAAGTCGTCCATCCTTGGCAAAGGAAACTTGTATCTGTTGGTAATCTTATTGATTTCCCTTGAGTTAGTACACATTCTCCAACCACCATCTTTTTTTGGGCTGAGCACTGTCAGAACAATGCATGGACTCAAGATCTCCCAAATCAATCCTTTGTCCATCAAATCCTGGACCTATCTCTTAACTTCTTCATTTTCCTGCGGCGTCAACCGATATGCTGCTTTGTTCGAAAATCTGGCTCCAGGTATAAGATCAATGTGATGACTTATACTCCTGATAGGTGGCAACGAACAGGGTAGTTCATCCACTATTATATCAACAAATTCTTCCAACAACTCCTGGATTTCTTCTGAAAAATTATCTATTTTCGTATTGGTCAATACAATTTTGGGTTTCCTAACCACAATAAATTGTGTGTATTCCTTCTTCTTAACCTCCTTAAGAAGTTCCTTCCCACTCATGAGAAGTGCGGTATTGTTCACCTCTGGTACCACTTCTTTATCCTTAATAGGAAGCAACATGTGTGTCCTACCATTTTTTCCAGAGTGTATGTGTTATTTTTCCCATCATGCACCACATTTCTATCATATTGCCATGGTTTACCCAACAATAGATGAAAAACATCCATGGGAATGACATCACACAAAATCTCATCTTTATATCCCCCTATTTTAAATTCAACTAAACACTGTTTAGTGAAATTTACCTGATGTCCTTTTTGCAGCCTCGAGACTTTATACGGGCTTCGATGCGCAACAGTCTCCAACTCCATATTTTCTACCATTTCCATAGATACAATATTGTCTGCAAGGATGATTTTAGGGGCTAAATTTCGCTCGTGGGCTAATTTTCCAAGGTTTTTCCCAAAAAACGATTCGCTATTCTAAAAATAATTCGCCCAAATTCTATAGGATAAAATTATTTTACCTTAAAAATCGCCAAAATTTTATACAAACTATATAAAATCCTTATAAATTTGAATAATTTTACAAAAATATCATCAAACATTTATAGTTGTCATATGAAAGATTAGTAAGATTCGCCAAGGTTTCTACATTTTAAAATAAATTTTCATCCTTAAAATCATCCCTGATTGTTTGTACTACCGCTATCCACTATGACCTTGCATACCTTGTCTTTGGTCTTGCAAGCAATTCGAAACAGATTATTTCTTTAGGCTGGGTTCTCTGGCTCCTTGTCTGGCTTCAAGAGAACTTTCCTCATCATCAAAGATCTTCCACCCTCAACGTCTTCTGCCTCAACATTCCGTCTTTGAGCTTCGACAATGTGAGTTTCACCATATTTCTTCCTATCTGGACACTCACAAGATTTATGTTCTATTTTTCCACAGAAAAAGCATTTCACTTCGCCTCCTTTGCTTCTTCCTCTTCCTTTGGATCGAGGAAAAGTATTTGTATCAGCATACTGCCTCCCCTGTGAGCTTCCTCCTCTCTTAGACTGAGTTTGTGGTTTCTTTCCCTCTTCTTTAGGCTTCTGAGTTCTGTCTTGGGTAATTGTCTTACCTCTGCATTGAATTCTGCCTCGACCTCTTTGACCTTTCTTTCGGCTTAGCTTCTCTTCAGCTTTCAGAGCCAACTGATAAGCATCTTCTACGGTTCAGATGGTCATCATGCTCATCTCATCCTGAATTTCATATTGTAGACCATTCATATACCTGGCAACTTTCTCATCATCACTTTCCCAATGACCTGCTCTGATGTTTATCCTGTAGAACTCTTCGGTGTATTCTTTCACAGTCATCAACTTCTGCCTCAAATTCTACATCCTCCGAAATAGATTGATTTGATAATCCCCGAGTGTGAATTTGGCTTTCATTTTTGCAAACATTCTATCCCAGCTCTTGATTCTCTTCTTTCCCTTGCAACGCCTATCAACCTGCAGTTCATCCCACCAAAGTGTTGCATGCCCTTTAAGTCTAGTAACAACATGTTTATCTTTCTTGTCTTCTTTGACATCCTCATAGTCGAAGTATTTGTCCATAGCTCTAAACCATTCTAGAAGCTCTTCAATGTCTAAGTTTCCTTCGTACTTTGGAATGCCCATTTTTTACCTGGTACCTATCCTTGCAACAACTCTAAATAAGAGTTCTTCTGCAATTTATTTTCCTTCGTTTCCAGCTTCAATTTCACTTTCAACTTCACTGATATCTCCAATGTCAACTGTTCACCTCTGTGCTGTCTCCATAGCATCAAGCCTGGCATGTAATTCACGCATCTCTCGGTCCACTGCTGGATCATGTATTGGCCTCTCTCTTCTTCTCGACGGCATGGATGTAAAATTCCTCTTTTCTCTCTGCTACCGAAAGAAAGGAATTTGTTCTGTTCTCTGATACCACAACTGGTGCAGACCCCCTTCCCTTGGGCCTGAGATCCGTGCAGGATATTCTCTAAACCACGACAAGAGTTAAGAAAAAACCCTTGTCCAAGACCCCAACGATTTCGGGTCTCGCGAGTTGGACAATCCAAGTGCAATGCCACAAATCTCAACAATCACCAAAATGTGAAATGCGAATGGGATATGGTGTAAGCCCCCTCTCTTCAGTCCCTGGTCCAATAGGACCACACCCATGCCAAAATTTAAGCGCCCTTCACAACTCGCAACTTCGTGAGTCGGAGTTTTGAGCTCCTGTTCTCTTCCCTTGTGAATCTTTGAAATACGATAAGTCAACAGAGTGTTGAATCCTCCCAAGTGATGTGTACATGCCACTTGTCTCCTCCTCTTTACTCTGCTTACATCTAGGTGCCTCCCTTGATCCAATGGTCCTAGCTGTGTAAGGATTTTTCAACCCGGGAGTTCGCAACTCTTGAGTGCAGCCTTGAACAACTCCAATTTTCGATCCTCGATATGGAAAATTCACATATGAGATCAACGGTCCTTGTTGATTCGGATCTAATGGTCACCACTCATCCTGAGCTTATGGGTGTTGAAAGGCACTCAGTCTTAATCCCTTCGCTGTTCTATCAGATCTAGCGGTCCACAGAACTTCGACACTTCTCCTTGAAGTGATTCCTCCGTCCGTTTTCAACTCCATGAGGACTTCTTCCCAAATGACATGGCATCCTCCCTCCTGAAATTAACTCCCGTGAGACGATTTCGACCTCCGTCTCCCTTTGAACACTTCAAAGGTTCTATCCCTTCTGAGCTTTCGCTTGCAAACTCAAGGCTTCCAAAAGGGCCTCTACACGCACTCCTTGTGGAAAATTTCAAATAACCTCTGGTTATTTTGGACCTTCGACTCTGCGCTCTCTGCAAAAACAATCTTTCAATCTTCCTCTTGGGTTTGTAAAATCCAATACCTCACCCAGCCCGCACACACCTTGCATGGATCTATGCCTTTCTACCACTTCTGCCTGTAAAGACACAATTGTATACTTCCTGAGAGTTCTGAGATGAAACCCAAAACCTGGTTGACACACTCCTTGTGGACCCTCCACTGCACTCTTTGCAGGAGTTATCAGAAAGAGAAACAACTGAAACTCATTCTCCCCTTTGTCCATAATTCATACATTCAACATAGAATCCTAGAGAATACACACACATAACATTGAAAGAAAATGCATACAGAGAATGCAAACAAGCATGTAACATACCATTAAATAGGTGATTCCAACAACCATAACACACACACACACAGATTGGAATCAAAGCTTTCCTCTATTAATTCCCATGCTCCTGTACGTGGCAAATAACAACTAAAATTCATAAAATTATATGTTCTCCTCTGTGCATCTCTACAACTTACGAATTCTGAATAATGTTGTTACAATGATACAAGGGTGAGGGTGTCTATCATCCGTTTTCCCTCCTAAGCTCCTAAAACTGTCTACTTTATCAATTAAATCTACCTACTTGCATTAAACACACATAAATTCCTATTACATCAGGTGGATAGGTTCATACGCTCCAAAATCAGTTTGGATCTTCGAGGCATAAATGAAAATGTACTTTTCCCTTACTAATGTTTCATATTTTGAAATTCACAATGTTTTCACAAAAACATAATTAATTGCATCTGCGCGTCCAACCGTCTCCTTGGTTTTAGGCACGCACTTGGGCTTTATACGATGCTCCTACATCATACTCCCTCGCTTGAAAATTTTCATGAACTCCTGTTCATGAGCTCTTCACGGTCTGTCCATGTCTTTGAATTTCTACTTCATTCTCCCAGCTGGCATCTTCAATTGGATGTCCTTTCCACTTGACCAAGTATTCAAAATACTCTTTTCTCCTGGTCTTTCTGCTAATCTTCTTGTCAATTATGCTTTCCATCTGTGGATTTTTAGCTACATGCATTTGTTTTGTCCATTGAATCTTTTCTTGTTCATCTTCTGCTCCTGCTTCTTCATCTCTGTAAGGGTACAAATCCACGACATTGAATATCGGTGAGATTCCGACCCCATCGGGTAATTCAATATCATATGCGTTTGCCCCAAATTTCCTTATGACCTTGCACAGTCCAATATTTTTCATCTTAAGCTTGTTATATGTTCCCCTTGGGAACCTTTCCTTTCTCAAATGCACAAGAATCAAATCGCCAACTTCAAATTGAAGTTCTTGCCTGTGTTGATCTGCTCTACGCTTGTACTCTTGACTTGAACTCTGCAACCGCTCCTTAATTCTGTTGTGAATCTCTTTCATTCCTTCTGCAAAGTCCTCTGCACTAGCACTCCTGAATTCATCTTGTTCTGAATCTTTCAACTCAGAAACTCCTCTTGGCCACATTCCATATACAATTTGGAATGGAATCTGCCCTTTTCTTCTATTGAGTGAATCATTGTAAGCAAATTCCGCCCGTGGAAGAATGTGATCCCATTGACTATGGTGTTTAGTCACTAAGCTCCTTAACAAATATCCCAAGCTCCTGTTCACGACCTCTGTCTATCCATCCGTTTGAGGATGATACACTGAGCTAAAAGACAATTTTGTCCCCAGTTTCTTCCATAAGGTCCTCCAAAAATGTCTGATGAACTTTGTATCTCGATTAGAAACAATACTCTTTGGCAAGTTGTGACGTCTGATGACTTCCTTGAAAAACAGGTTCGCAATATTAGTTGCGTTGCTGGTTTTTTGGCATGGTATGAAATGTGCCATCTTTGAAAATTTGTCCACCACTACAAACATTGAATCATATCGCCTTTTTCCTAATATGAAATCCATGCTCACTGCATCCCATGACCTTTTGGGTATGGGTAAGGGATGGTATAACCCTGCGTTCTGCCTCTTTCCCTTCATGTCCTAGAAAATTCTACATCTGTCTACAAATTTCTTAACATCCATTCTCATCCCCAGCCAGTAATACGAACCATTAAGATTTGAGAACGTTTTGTCATGACCAAAGTGTCCAACCAACCTCCACTGTGCTTCTCCTTCTGCAGATTCTCCCTCATGGAGCATTTCAGAATACATAGTTGATTGCCTTTGAACAATAATCCATCCCGGATCATATACTTGGTCCATTCTCTTCTGTCCCTGAGAATTGTTTTCTCATATGCCTCATATGCCTCTTTGAAATCTAGATCATCCCGGTACAATTATTTGAGGTTATCAAAACCCAATGTCTTGACTCTGAATTCCTGCATAAGAAAACATTTCCTGCTCAAAGCGTCAACACATTTGTTAGCAGTTCCAGAAATATGCTTAATCGCAAAAGTAAAATTCTGCATGAACTCAACCCATTTAGCAAGTTTTTGGTTCAACTTCTCCTGTCGAGTAACGAATTGAAAAGCGTGATTATCACTGTACAAAACAAACTCTTTGGGAACCAAATAGTGCCTCCATTTCTTTAGCGCTTGTATGACTGCATAGAATTCTTTGTCATACGTGGAGTACTTGATCTTTTCTTCATTCAGTTTTTCATTGAAATACGCTATCGACCTATTGTCTTGACTCAAGACCACTCCAATGGAAAATCCACTCGCGTCACACATGAACTGGAACGTCTTGCTGAAATATGGAAAAACCAGAATCAGTTGCGCAATGATCTTCCTTTTCAGCAGGTTGAAGCTCTTCTCCTCTTTGTCTGTCCAGTGAAAAGATTTATGCCGCTTCTTCACCGTATCCATCATTGGTGCGCTAATTTCACTGAAGTTTCGGATGAATTTCTTGTAGAAGATAGCCAACCCATGGAAACTTCGAACTTCAAATATGCTCTTCGACGATGGCCAATCCTTAATCGCCTTTATCTTCTCTGGATCCGTTTTCAATTCATTTGCAAAGACAACAAAACCCAAATAAATGATTTCTGTCCTTATAAATGACGATTTCTTCATAATGATCAACAATTTCTCTTGCTACAATCTCCTCATCACGACAACTAAATTCTTCAAGTCTTCTGCTTCAGTTTTGCTGAAGATTAATATATCATCAAGACATATAATCACATATTTTCCAATGAAGTCCTTCAGAACCTTGTTCATTAACCTCATGAAGGTGCTCGGTGCATTTGTCAAGCCAAATGACATGACAAGCCATTCGTATAACCCCTCATTGGTTTTGAATGATGTCTTCCATTCATCACCTTCCCTCATTCTAATTTGATGGTATCCACTTTTCAAATCAATCTTTGAAAAATATTTTTCTCCGCTCAAGCAATCCATCAAGTCGTCCATCCTTGGCAAGGGAAACCTGTATCTGATGGTAATCTTATTGATTTCCCTTGAGTTAGTACACATTCTCCAGCCACCATCTTTCTTTAGTCTGAGCATTGTCGGAACAACGCATGGAATCAAGCTCTCCCGAATCAATCCTTTGTCCATCAAATACTAGAATTGTCTCTTAACTTATTCATTTTCCTGCGGCGTCAACTAATACATTGCTTTGTTTGAAAAACTGGCTCCAGGTATAAGATCAATGTGATGAATTATACTCCTGATAGCTGGCAATGAATAGGGTAGTTCGTCCACTATTATATTAGGAAATTCTTCCAGCAACTCTTGGATTTCTTCCCGCAAATTATCTATTTTCGTACTGGTCAAAGAAATTTTGGGTTTCCCAACCACAATAAATTGTGTGTCTTCCTTCTTCTTAACCTCCTTAAGAAGTTCCTTCCCACTCAAGAGAAGTACGGTGTTGTTCACCTCTGGTACCACTTCTTTATCCTTAATAGGCAACAACATGTGTGTCCTACCATTTTTTTCCAGAGTGTATGTGTTCTTTTTCCCATCATGCACCACATTTATGTCATATTGCCATTGTCTACCCAACAATAGATGACAAACATCCATGGGAATGAAATCACACAAAATCTCATCTTCATATCCCCCTATTTTAAATTCAACTAAACATTGTTTAGTGACATTTACCTGATGTCCTTTTTGCAATAATGAGACTTTATATGGGCTTAGATGCGCAACCGTATCTAGCTCTAGATTTTATACCATTTTCATAGATACAAGATTGTCTGTACTACCATTGTCCACTATGACCTTGCATACCCTGTCTTTGGTCTTGCAAGCAGTTTGAAACAGATTTTTTCTTTGGGCTGGGTTCTCTGGCTTCAAGATAACTTTCCTCATCATCAAATATCTTCTTCCCTTAGAGTCTTCTTCCTCAACATTCCATCTTTGAGCTTCAACAATGTGAGTTTCACCATCTTTCTTCCTATCTGGACACTCATAGGATTTATGTCTGATTTTCCCACAGACAAAGCATTTCACTTCGTCTCCTCTTCCTCTTCCTCTTCCTCTGGCTTGAGGAAAAGTATTTGTATCAACATACTGCCTCCCCTATGAGCTTCCTCCTCTCTCAGACTGATTTTGTGGTTTCTTCCCTTCTTCTTTAGGCTTCTGAGTTCTGTCTTGGGTAATTGTCTTGCCTCTGCTTTGACTTCTACCTCGACCTCTTTGACCTTGCTTTCGGCTAAGCTTCTCTTCAACTTTCAGAGCCAACTGATAAGAATTTTCTATGGTTTGGATGGTCATCATGCTCATCTCATCCTAAATTTCACATCATAGACAATTCATATACTTGGAAACTTTCTCATCATCAATTTCCCGATGACCTACTCTGATGTTTATCTTGTAGAACTCTTCGGTGTATTCTTTCACCATCATCAGCTTCTGCCTCAAATTCTGCATCCTTCGAAACAGATTGATTTGATAATCCCTGGGTATGAAGTTGGATTTCATTTTTGCAACCATTCTATCCCAGCTCTTGATTCTCTGCTTTCCCTTGCAACGCCTATCAGTCTGCAGTTCATCCCACCACAGTGTTGCATGCCCTTTAAGTCTGGTAATGACATGTTTAACTTTCTTGTCTTCTTTGAAATCCTCATATTCGAAGTATTTTTCCAGAGCTCTAAACCAATCTAGAATATATTCAATGTCTAAGTTTCCTTCATACATTGGAATGTCCATTTTTTCCCTGGCACTTATCCTTGCAACAACTCTGAATAAGCGTTCTTCTGTAGCATCTTTGACTGCAATTTATTCTCCTTCCTTTCCATCTTCATTTTCACTTTCAACTTTGTTGATATCTCCAACATCAACTGTTCACCTCTAAGATGTCTCCATATCATCAAACCTGACACGTAATCCATGCATCTCTTGCTCCATTGCTAGATCATATATCGACCTCTCTCTTCTTCTCGGTGGCATGGATGTAAAATTCCTCTTTTCTCTCTACTACCGAAAGCAAAGAGTTTTTTCTGCGCTCTGATACCACAACTGGTGTAGACCCCCTGCCCTCGGGCTTGGGATCCATGCAGGATATTCTCTAAACCACGACAAGAGTTAAGCAAAAACCCTTGTCCAAGACCCCAACAATTTCAGGTCTTGCGAGTTGGACAATCCGAGTGCAATGCCACAACTCTCAGCAATCACCGAAACATGAAATGCAAATGGGATAAGGTGTAAGCCCCCTCTCTTCAGTCCCTGGTCCGATAGGACCACACCCACGCCAAAATGTAAGCACCCTTCGCAACTCACGACTTCACGAGTCAGAGTGTTGAGCTCCCGTGCTCTTCCCTTGCGAATCCCCGAAACATGATAAGTCAACAGAGTGTTGACTCCTCCCAAGCGACGTGTACACGCCACTTATCTCCTCTGCTTTACTCTGCTTATGGATGGGTGCCTCCCTTGATCCAACGGTCCTGGATGTGTCAGGATTTCGCAACCCAGGAGTTTGCAACTCTCGAGTGTAGCCTTTAACTACTCCAATTTCTGATCCCCGATATGGCGATTTAACATATGAGATCAACAGTCCTTGTTGATTCAGATCTAATGGTCACCACTCCTCTTGAGATTATGGGTGTTGAAAGACACTCAGTCTTAATCCCTCCACTGGTCTATCAAATCTAATGGTCCACATAACTTCGACACTTCTCCTTGAAGTGATTCCATCGTCCGTTTTCAATTTCGCGAGGACTTCATGCCAAATGATGTGGCATCCTCCCTCCTGAACTTAACTCCCGTGAGATGATTTCGACCTTCGTCTCCCTTTGAACACTTCAAAGGTTCTATCCCTTCTAAGATTTCACTTGCAAACTCAAGGCTTCCAAAAGGGCCACTACGTGCACTCCTTGTAGAAATTTTCAAATAACCTTTGGTTATTTTGGACCTTCGACTCTGCGCTCTCTGCAACAACAGTCTTTCAATCTTCCTCTTGGGTTTGTAAAATCCAAGACCTCACCCAACCTATGCACACCTTGCATGGCTCTGTGCCTTGCTACCACTTCTACCTGTAAAGACACAATTGTATACTTCCTGAGAGTTTTGAGATGAAACCCAAAACCTAGTCGACGCACTCCTTGCGGACCCTCCACTGCACTCTTTGCAGGAGTTCTCACAAAGAGAAACAACTGAAACTCATTCTCCCTTTTGTCTAGAATTCATACATTCAACATAGAATCCTAGAGCATACACACACATAGCATTGAAAGAAAATGCATACCGAGAATGAAAACAAGCCTGTAACATACCATTTGACAGGTGATTCCAACAACCATAATACACACACAGATTGGAATCAAATCTTTCTTCTATTAATTCCCGTGCTCTTGTACATGGCAAATAACAACTAAAATGCATAAAATTCTTTGTTCTCCTTTGTGCATCTCTACAACTTACGAATTCTTAATAATGTTATTACAATGATACAAGGGTGAGGGTGTCTATCATCCGTTTTCCCTCCTAAGATCCGAAAATTGTCTAATCTATCAATTAAATATACCTACTTGCATTAAACACACATAATTGACTATTACATCCGGCGGATAGGTTCATACACTCCAAAATCAGTTTGGATCTTCGAGGCATAAATGAAAATGCACTTTCCCCCTATTAATGTTTCAAATTTTGAAATTCACAATGTTTTCACAAAAACATAATTAATTGCATCTGCGCGTCCAACGGTCTCCTTGGTTTTAGGGATGCACTTGGGCTTTATACAATGCTCATGCATCACAAAGAAAGAATGTGAAATGGGGGATAAAACCACACAAGAAACCCCCTCGATAGCTACACCATAGGAAAAAATGCCACCAAAGCGACCAATTATCTACATAGGGGGGTCGTACATGAAGTCCAAGGAACAAAAAAAACTACCAAAATATACGATCACTGAGGATCACACTGACCTTGTGGAAAAAAAAGTTTAGGAGTGCACAACTGAGGAGTTCGAAGACGCCCAACATCAAAGAGGCTGAATTCAAGATGAGCTAGCAGACATCAAACAGATCCTAGAGTAGATGAGAGAAGCACACAGGCCTGAAGGGGGAACAAAGTCCTTCCCTACAACAATAGAAGTAGAGGAAAGGGCCATGCCGAGCGAGCATGATACCATCCAAACGATAGTGCAGGCGAGCCCAAACTTCCAAATTACATTCATCATGCTGCAGATGGATGAGACTGTAGCCCAGACACCACTAAAGAATCTGGTGTAGATAGAGTTGGTAATGTAAAGAATACCAACGAAGGCATTGTACAAGATTCAGGTCAGTTTCGCATAGGAGGTGCAATCGCATGCAAGAAAAAACACAACATAACTACAACATACGAAGAATGTCAAGGAATAATTATAATTTGTAGTCGAGTAGGTCAAGATAGAAATCAAGGAGGAAAAATAACGCGCAAACAAAATGGAACAGGCACTCACAATAGTGTATAATCGCATCCCTGACAGCGTGAAAGAAGTGTTGAGGAAAAGATCAACCTCATCGCACAAGCACTCGATCGGTACAGACAGGAGATTGAGGAGCTAAAAGAAAATATCAATCCAATGACTCCATTGGAGGTGAAGGAGCAGAGGAAACATGAAGCTGCAAGCCAAATCGATGAGATAGAAAGACAAATCAACATGGTAACAAGATTGTTTAACAGAGAAACACAACTTTGGACAGTGCTAGAGGATGAGGAGCAGGTCCAGTAGTGGGACTAGGAAGAAGGAAAAGTAAGTGCAACAATCCAAGACCTCAAGTAGATGCAGAAGACAATGAGTATTACAGAGCGTCTGAAAGGAACGCAAGATATGAAGAATCTACAGGATGAGTTAAAACAACGTAGACGCATAAGAAAGAAAGATAGGCATGATGGAACCCCTTCAAGAGAAAGAAACAAAGATGATCACACAGTTGGAGGAGGAGAAGAAGAACATGGTGCAAGCACAAACATAGTGTGCATCAATGATTCAGGAGGAGATCACCATGCAGGCATTAGAAGCACTCATAGAGAAGGCAACGTAGGTCGAGACAAGAGGAAGGGAACTTGAAAACAAGTTCTACAGCTTAGTAGATGCCATCGAGGTAGCACACACTACCTAGGTGGCTCGGGACAAGCCACATGTCAGTGTTGGGGGACTATTGGGCGTAGGCCTAAAGTGGAGAAAAGGTCTAATTCTGGGAGATAAGGCCTATTTTGGAGAAGGAAAGTAGGCAGGAAAAGCAACACGTGCGAGGGAAAGCTACATGCAAGGGAGGAAAGTGTGCAAGGTGTGCATGTAGGAAAATGTAACCTCATTAGGGTTAGAGTTTTTGTAAGAGATTGTAATGGATGATAAGTTAAAAGCTAGTATAAATAAGGACCTAGGAGGTCTAGGTTGAGGGGTTCCTAAGTTTTGTTCTGTTTGGTTGAGGAAACTACTGTAAGACCTGGTACCATTTTTATAAGTTGTTGAGATGTAGGAGAGTCAATTAGCTAGGTCTTGAGGGTTAGATTGCATGATGAGGAGCTCGGTGCGATCTAGTCAGCCTCATAAAGGACCGTGGAACCTATTTTGAGATTGTATGATCAAAATTGTAGTGCGATCGACGCCATCTATTAAAAAATTCTAAATAAAAGAGAATAAGAAGTCAGATATTTATGGACATAGCCCAGGAGGGGGTGAACCATGATAACACTTGTGTCGTGTGTTGGGATTGATTGCATGTAACCTTCTATAAGTAGTTAGAGTATGGATGGATGAATGGATAAATCTGGGATATCTATTATAGGTTAGATCTATTAGAAGGAATGCATAGATTTAACAGATAAAATAATATTAAGAATAATAGAAATAACAACCAGGACAAGGCCTAAGAAGATTAATAACAATCCCAGATCCCCACTCTTTCCTAGACTGTAAGCATCTGATCATTGCAGTCACCATAGGACTATCTCGGGTGAGACTGTGCAGTACACTCTATGTGTTGTGTTGCCTTTTGGTTTATCAGGAGGGCTGATAGTTTTAGAGGGTTTTGTTGGAAACTTGTTCAGATCTGAACCTGGGTCAACCCAATATTAGGAAGACAGAGTAATAACCAACACCAAGGGAAAATGGACTCCAATATTTATTCAAAAAAGGAAGAGGGAAAGAGACAAGAGTAGGAAGATGTCCCTACAAATTTTGAGTTACAACTGAAAAAGGGTGTAGAATCTCATCTGGGTATGCCCCCCCTCTCCCCTTACTCTGTAAATTTTAATTTTTTACAGTCCTTCTCCCATAATTTTTTGGATTTAAATAAGTTAAAAAAATTCCCTTCTTGTCTCTATGCTTTGGAAACTACAACATCTTTCTCCCAAGCCCTCCTCCTTCTAGTATTTCTCTTGGCCGTCCTCTGTCTCACTCGAATCATATGTCCCTCTCCCAAAGTCAAGATTCCTCTTTTATTTTTGACGAAGAGTCGATTTTATACAACTTGAGGTTCCGTTCGATTCCCTCTAGAACCCGTTCGATCCCTCATCTGTCGGGTCTGGGGTTAAACCCTTCTTTGGTCTCTTCACTAAAAGGGAGAGGAAGGAAATATTTCCTTTCATTAGCACAATCACGTGCAGACATTGATGTGGCAGGTGGTTGACAAATATCTATCACCGAGGAACTCAAAGAAATTCCATCCCTATAAGGGCCTTCCAAATGAAAATGGTCTCCCTAAACTGTAGGGGGATGGAGAGCCCCTCAAAGCATCTCTCCCTCCAAAGGCTGCTGGATATTTCGCAGCTTGATGTTGTTTTTCTACAAGAAACCCTCGGTAATGAGGCTGTGGTCGTTCATATGTTGGAAAGGTTAAAAAAATGTTGGTCCTTCTTTGGATCAGATGTCATTGGCTGCTCGGGAGGACTGGCTATGAGTTGGAACCAAACCACTATTAAGTTTGAAAACTCTCGGGGCTTTAACAGGGGTCAAGGAATGAAATTTTTCGTTGAAGATTTGGGGAGATCCTTTACAATCATAAATATTTATGGACCCACTCAATAATGTCCCTATTTTTGGAGTTCCCTACTCAATTTTTTTTTTTGAAATACCTCTTTCTCATCTTGGGAGGAGATCTAAAATTTTCAATTGGGGCGGCTGAATCTTGGGGACAAAGGTCCCAAGTGGATTCTCTCTTTGATTTATTTGTGCATAAATTGGATGAAGATGAGTTAATTGACATTACACCTATTAGGCTTGATCCTTTTTGGAGAAATAAGAGACTGGGAGAATATTATATTGCAAAGAGACTGAATTGTTTTATGATATCTAGCCAGTTGGTGGAAGAACCTCTACTATTCAGACAATGGATTGGTGTGGGAGGGGACTTAGATCATTTCCCAATTTTACTAGAAATAGCAGGAGTTTCCAGAAAACCAACGAGCTCCTTTAAGTTTAATTTTGCATGGTTAAAAAGAAGAGAAATTATTAAAGATGGTAAAGGAAGTTTGGATGCCCATTGCTCACTCAGAGAGGGCAGCTGTTCAATTCAAAAGGAATTTAAAGGAATTAAAAACAACAAAAAAAGCATGGGAAAAAATGAGAAAGCAACAAAAATTGCAGGATTTAATCCACATAGAAGTTTCTCTTCAATCCCTATATGACTCGGTCAAAGGAGGGTTTTCCAATCCAACACAAAAAGAGACTCTTATAGCCTTGGAGAAAAACATAAGAGAGCTTCTTCAAGCTAGAGAAGAAGAATGGAGACAAAAAATCCAGGCACTTTTGTTGCACAATGGAGATGAGAACAAAAATTCTTCCAAGCCTATTCAAAAGGTAGGAAAATGACAAACACTCTCTAGGGACTAAAAGATCAAAATGGGTCATCTTTCTCTTCTTTTGAAGACATGGAAAGAATGGGCTCTTCTCACTTCAAATATCTATACTCAACAAACAGAAGAGTCTCCAGAGATGTTCTTTTACATATGGCACTTTTGTTCCCGCGTTTTGTTGAACAAGAGGAGAATGTAAAACTTATGGCATAGGTTACTGAAGTAGAACTAAAAGAAGTACTTCATAGCTTTCAAAAGGATAAAATCCCAGGTCTAGATAGATGGTCTATGGACTTTTTTTGTAGGCTTTTTTGAACTCTTAAGCCCATATCTCCTCAAAGTTATAGAAGAATCAAGAGTCAATGGTTTTATCCATCCCCCTTTTAATGCTACTTTTATAGCTTTAATTCCCAAGAAATATGTCCCTCATAGCTTGGATGATTACATACCAATCTCACTGTGCAATTGTATCTACAAAATTATCACAAAGATCATAAAAAAAAGAATAAAATGCATCCTCTCTAAATCATTCTCTCAAGAACAATTTGGTTTTCTGGAAGGAAGAAAGATACATGAAGTGATTGATGTTTCCCAGGAATCCATCCACAACATAAAGACTCAGAAACAAAAAGGTGCTAAATATAGATCTCTCAAAGGCATATGATCGTGTCAGTTGGATTTTCTTGAGAATGATTCTCACTCATTTGGGTTTTGGTCTTCCTTTTATAAATTGGGTCATGAGTTGCATTTCCTCAGTCTCTTTTGCAGTCCTCATAAATGGATAATCCTCCCCTTTCTTCCAAGATGAGAGAGGCCTCAGGTAGGGATTCCCTTTATCTCCTCTACTCTTTCTTTTGGTGGCAGAGGGACTAAGAAGGTCTCTTTTGGAAGCAAAAATCAACAAATCATTTATTGGTATTCCTCTTACCCATATTCTTTCCCTCACTCGTTGTTTGTTGATGATGTACTAATATTATGTAGTGGTCTAAGGGGAGATCCATAAACGTTGTGCTCTATCCTAGACCTTTTCATCAGAGCTACTGACATGCTAATAAATAGCAAAAAATCCACACTATCTACTCATCTAATGGAACCATAGGAAGTTAAATTTTACAAAGGTATTTTTCCATATCTGGAAAATCCACTTGATGAAGGTTTAAAGTATATGGGTTTTCATCTAAAACCAAATTTGTATACCAAAGTGTATTGGAATTGGCTATTAGCAAAGCTTGAAAAAAGACTTAAATCATGGAGTTTCAGGTGGTTATATAGAGAAGGCAGGCTGATCCTGGTTAAATAAGTCCTTGAAGTGATTCCAGTCTACTAGTTATCTATGGCTTGGATCCCAAAAGGAACTCTAGAGAAAATAAGGAAATTATTCTTCAAAATTTCTACGGGGAGGACAAAAAGAGAGTTTTGTGATTCCATGGATCAAATGGGATTCTTTGGCACTGCCAAAGCTTCTGGGGGGTTGGGGCCTAAAATATATTCACAGTTTCTCCACTTCCCTTGTTTCTGAGATGGGCTAGAGACTTTTATCTTCCAACAATCTTTGGTCAAAGGTGTTTTTTCAAAAATATATAAGTCCAGAAACAGTGGTGGATTGGATAAGAAGACCATAAAAACCATCAAAATGGGTCCATCATGTGGAAAGATCTAGTAAAATATTTTGATGTTATCAGTCAAGTGATAGCATGGAAGGTAGGCAAAGGGAACTCTCTTAGACTCGATAGGGATCCTTGGGTGGGAAGCAATGGTCAACACTTACTCCCCCAGAACCTAATAGACAGACTACATGAGAGAAGTTTTTTTAATATAAATCAGATAGTGGATGTTCATCAAACTTCGATCTAGAGTCAAGGTTGGAAAGATGCTCAAGACTTGAATTTGGAAGAGCACCTTACAGTTCCTTGGAATGATTATATCCATGCCCTCAAGATAAGCCACATCATAATTAATGATCATGAGGATGAAATTCTTTGAAAACTTAGTCCTTTTGGGGTATATTATCCAAAAGAGGGCTATTTTTTCCCGATGACTATCCTCCAACAACAAGTCCGTGAATGGTGGTGGAAGGGGATTTGGAAGGGAAAATTCCCTCTAAAGGATAGACTATTTATGTGGTGCCTCTTAAGGAAAAAGGTCCCTACATGGGATAGGATGGAATTCATGGGTTTGGAAGGTTGGGGGTGGTGTCCCCTTTGTAAGGGGGATGAGGAAACCTCACTACATATTTTTTTGGGATGCCCTTTTTCAATTCAAAATTGGCAAATTGTCTTAGCTGGTTTGGGTCAAAATTGCAACTGGCACGAGATTTCCATTGATGAAGCTTGGAAGTATTGGGTATAGAACCACATGAAGAAAAACATCAAGGCACTCCCCCTTCTCATTATTTGGGGAATATGGATTGCCAGAAATGCAACTATCTTCAAGGAAAAGGCCTCACTACCTGATGTAATAGTAGAAAAATTCCTAACTATCTTAGCACACTTTCCACAAGCAAAATATATTCCTCCCCCAAGGCAGATAGTGGAAGAACAAATAGATTTCTCAAGATTTTTTTGATGGTGCTTCCCAAGACAATTGTGATCATTGCAGGGGAGGGGGAGTCCTACATCTCTTCCCAACACATTTATACAAGATAAAGTGGGGTCTTGGCCAGGGATGAAATAATTATGCATAACTAATGGTTTAACGCTCTTGCTCACTTTTTCTGGGGAAAAAAGCATCTCAAACCTTCATATTTTTTGGTGATTCAATGGTGGTCATCAATTGGTTGAGGAAAACAAAAAAGTTTCACAACATAAATCTTGTGTCTATCCTTGAAGAAGCCTTTTTAATTACAAATATATTTACAAACTTGTCATTCACCCATGTCTACAGGGAAACGAATGCAGCAAAAAAATCCTTATCTAAAGAGGGAACTCAAATGGCTCACAGGAAATGGCACATCTTAGAACTCTTAAATGGGCTGAGCCAGGAACATTATCACAAACCCTTTATATAACAAAGGGATCAATGAGTCTTCAATGTTTAAAGTCATATTTCCACTTTTTGTATATAGTGTTTTGAAGCCGTACAAAGGACATGTAAAAAATTATAAACTTTTTTGGATTGGGTCATCTTGAGACACATACATGCATTGACATAGCTCCATTTTCTATGGGGCAATTTTGTATATTTTTGCTCCAAGATACTAGCTCTAGATTTAGTTTCTTTTTTCTCTCAGAAATACTAGTAGTATGCTTTACCCTTTGGGGAACTGTACTTAAACATATATTCAGTTTACCGTTGGTGGAAGCTAAAGATCTTTGGGACAAAATGAATGTTTTCACATGCATTCTTTAGAATGTAAATTTTATCTTCTTAATAAAATTTACACTTTTTTTCTTTGGAAAAAAGGGAAAAGACCTTTTAGTGGAGGTTATAGTGGAGGTTTCTAGTGTTACAAAATTGACAAAAAATATCAAAAAAACCTCTACTACAACATCTATTTTTATAGCAGATGTTTTTGCGGATACTATAATGAAACTTGATTATAACTAAAAAAATCTGGGCGGTCGAAGGTGTTATCATATGTTTACAAATCAATGCATTTTTATGAGGTACAAGCATTGGTGCGTACATACATGTACCGCACCGGTGCTGTACACTTAACTTCAAACAATGAGGCAATAAAATATTTAAGCACTGGGGTGTTTGTCTTATAAGCACCATGGATTTAACAATAAAACACAAATGTAGAGTTAAAATTAATTAATCACCAGGGATTTCTGCTTAGAACGCATTGGCGTGTTATTAATAAGAAGACACCGATGCTGTATAAAATAATATGCACCAATGTGTTTACCTGGAAAAAAACCCTCAGTGCATTAAAAATAGAAAGCACCCATTCTTTTTAGTAACAAACAATGGTCGATGCTTATCAATAACAGAAAATCACCGGTGTGTATTACTAACACAAACACACTGGTGCTTATTAATAATCTTAAAGCATTGGTGCTTATTAATAACACAAAAGCACCGGTGCTTCGTATATGCTAAATGCACCAAAGGCCAATTTTTTAATTTAATTTTTTGGTATTAAATAAATATCGAAACCAATGCTAATTGATTACATAAAAGCACCGATGCACATTTCTTATGAAACACACCGGTGCATTGTAATATTAAATGCACCAATGAGATTAATAATTAAAATACATCGAGAAACATCGGCCTGTGATAGTGCAATTATTGTTATTTTTTAATTCCATTATTTATCAAAAAATTTACATATATCTTATATTTTGATTAGTGAATTTGGATATGATGTTTGAATTAATTTGTTATGTCATCAGATTTTGCATCTCTTCATTATAATTTTTAGTCATCCATATATTTAATTAGCGATGTAACTTTTCACAACGACATTCGACAAGGAAATAGAATAAATTAAAACATATATTATTATATGAATAAGAGGGTCTTTGTCATACAAAATGTGACACTTATTGGTAATTCCTTGTCTTTCAATTGGGACACTATGTCTATTACATTAAACAAAAATGTCTGATTTTCATAGACAATTATTTCAAAAAAATACAATTGTAGCTTGCATTGATATCCGAATATATTGGTCATCATTCTTCACTGGAACTAGTGTTAGTGCTCAAGCTACTTCCATGCCTTGGGTTATTTTGCTGAATGTTTGGATGATTGCCTTGATTGGTTTCATCTTCTTCAAGTTGCATCTACAAACATAAAAATAAATTGTAATGAGTCTATCTACATTGGTGAGAATAATGAAAATTGAAATAAATAATATACACATATGTTCAAAATCAAATCTCATGTCTTGTTTCAACAATTCTTCTATTGGATTAGTTCCATACTTTGTTTCCTGCAAGTTTTATACCCCATAATACATCGTAGATTTAATATAAAATATTGTTTTTGTTTCATTAATTATAAAATGATAAAAGTAAAATAACATATATTATACTTAGAAATTCCACAATTAATTTGGATATGCCAACATATACTTAGAACCCTTAATTAGCCCAATGTCAATCAATTTTTTTGATGGCTCTTTACCTTAAGTTGTTATAAGGAAATAACGATTACTCACAAACTTTGTTATCAACCCTTTTCTTCCTTGTCATCCAGTTTTATGTGCATAATGAGTTCCATTTTATTTTCTTTTCTGAAAGAGAACATTTGAAAATTAATATTTAGTGCTAAATTAATTATTTGCACCTAATAGAAAAATTCAATGATTACATACATTTGAAGCACATTGTTGTTGAGATGGCTCCTCCTACGATGCAATTATGTCCATTTCTTTGACCATCTCCTTGTACACATTTTTGGACATTCCTACTAACATATTTCAGATATCGTTTGTTGGTCCTCTAGGATTTTCATAATTTTCTTGAAAAAATAACATGACAATAAAGTATTTTTATATTGATATATGAAAACTAAATATGAAAAAATTGATATATTAATAAATGAATACTTTGTAATATATATATTCTACAAAAGTGTTTTTAGGAATATTACTTTTTGAATGATTATTTTTTGTTGTTGTATGTTTTTGCTATTGCAAGTTTGACAGGTCTCATTGGCCATTGCTTTGGAAGTGCTTCTTGTAGTTTATATATAACTTGGTTCTTGGAATAATTGGATTGGTTTATATATTGTAAGTGGAAAGTGCGTCTATACATTCGTTCCACTATATCCCTCATAGTTCTGTAAAAGTC